>PYFS01002730.1:0-79297 GCA_003671545.1 Ophiognomonia clavigignenti-juglandacearum | reverse complement strand
GATGTCCTCGTGGGGGGGGGGGAGGAAGGGGGCGAGTATTCTTTTATGAAAAACCTTTACCCCACGAGGCTCCAGCAGAAAAAAACAAAAAAAAAAAAAAAAAAAAAAAAAAGGAAAAAAAAAGGAAAAAAAAAAAAAAGTGGCTATTTTACCTGGCAATGCCCGCCATTACGACCAGTCGCGCCCCAGCAAGCCTCACGGGCCTCAAGCACGAGGAGGCTGGCGTCAGGCTCCTGTTCCTTGAGGAACCGCGCAGCAAAGGCGCCTGTCATGCCAGTGCCGATGATAATAGTGTCAACGGTTGATGGGAGATCTGGTGTAGAGCGGTATCCGGTAAGCTTCTCAGAAGGCTGCGTATGCCAGTAGCTCCTGGTGCTGTTGGGCACGGGGAGGCCGGACTGGCCTTCGGCTACTTGGCGGTAGACCATGGTGGCGATTATGTAGGTGGTCGTGTGTGAAAAGAGAAGAGGAGGGAATCAAGATTAAGAAGCTCTATTTGAGCTGTTGCCAAGGTACTGCACGCGGAGCACTTGACATGAGAAGCTATCGCGAGTATAAGTATAAGAACGCGGGGCTCAGGATGACCCGCCCGTGATCGGTCGTCGTCACCGGCTCGCCCCTGCCCGGCAGCGTTATCTCCTGCGGGCTCGGCACGGGCCGGCCTGGGATGGGGCCGGGGAGTACAGAGTACTATGTATCTTCTCCTGCTTACGAGCTCCTGATGCGACAGTCCTTGCTACCTTTATGATGGGAGTTGGCCAATTTGCTCATTTGGCATAGCGTAATGTGGAACCATCGCTGTGAGGATTTGTGCCTGTGAATCATGAAAGTACCAGTCTCCGACCCGGCGCTTCTCAAGTTCGCTGCTTCTCCCTAATCTGGAACTCTGCCAGAAGCTTGAAAGTATGCAGCATGCTTGACACGCACGAAAATAGGAAGAAATGGGAGATACTTTGTCTTATTTTTTACAGATAAAGTGGTGTGCAGTTATCCGAGATATACGAATCTGCCCAAATCGAGACTCGAAAGCCGTTATAAGGCACTAGGAGGACTTGCTCATATTCACCAGCTTCTCGACCAGGACAACGCACTCAGGTGTCGAAGCCTCGAGAACGACATGCCTCTGTGCAATGATAAATCACTGGCATATTTGTCATGTTTCCTCAAGATATCCGTTCCTTCTTCTCCTCCTCGCGCAACCTCTCCACGAGCTTGCCTGTCAGGAAAGGACTCAAGCCCAATCTGCCTTCGCAGTTAGCCACATGCCACTTGTCCGATATGAAAAGAAAGGAACAGCGAGTCGAAGGCCCATGCCCAATACTCACATCCCATCATTCGTCACAATCCGATACGTCCCGCTCGGCTGGAATCCCCCCTCGATCTCCCCACTGCCGTCAACCTGGATACTCCCAAAGATATCCTCTGGCCTGCACAGCCCACAGTCAATAAACATTACCTCTCATACACATCGTCCAAGAGAACTCACCATGCAATCCTCCCATAATCAGGCGGATTCCTCCTCTAGACAACACATCAGCGATAACTCCCTGCAACAAACATCCACACCTCAAGTCCTTCCAACATTAAAAAAAACCACAGCAAGCAAAACAACAAAACTCACATCACTCAAATGGACCCACCCACCAGCCCCCCCACCCCCAGCACCGCCCTGCGCGTTCCCACTACCCCCACCACCCAGCCCGAACCCTCCGGGACTCGCAAACGCCAGCGCCGCGGCCTTGAGGTCCTCGTCGTGCTGCGCGTGCGCCGCCAGCACCTCGTTGAGGATGGTCAGGAAGCGCGCGTTCTGCGTGAAGGACCGCGGCGTGGGCGGCAGCGCAGTCGTTGTGCCGATTGCTAGGGACGGGGTGGGCGGGTTCGTGGAGAGGAGCGTGAGGATGTGCGAGGAGGAGGGGTTGAGCGGGTTGGGGAATACTTTCTGTAGGGGAAGAAGGGTTTAGCGACTTGATTTCCTGTTGAGAGGTGGGGGATTGAGTTTTGCCTGGGGTAAGAAGAGCAATCGTACAATGTTCGGATTCGAGCTTAGTGAGCTGATGGACCTGCATAAGGGTTTTTGGAAGCGACTTGCGAGTCGGCATCGTGAGGCTAACATTTTGGCTGGTTTTGTTTGTGAAGCCTTGTGAGTGCTTGCGTTGAGACTGGATGGATGAAGTAGTTGATGCCGTCATGGGAAGTGAGGAAAATACGGCAGGCAAGACCCCTGCTGGATGATATTTCAGGGTCCACCACCTGGAGTGAAGCTTCATTATGGCAACATGACTGTATTTGAGGCACGAGTAGATGTCATTTTTCTCTAGCTGGGACTTTTCCCAAGTAAATTTTACCGTGTGGTGGCTGCGCTTCTTCTGATGCCCGTGTGCAGCGGACGAAGCCTCACAAGACGACGCATCGCGCCAACCCGTCTATGTTTTCCAGCACCTTTGCTCCCAGCCTTTTCTTGGGACCAGTTCCCATGCACATGGAACAGCCACATGGATATCCGATGTAAAAAAAAGTGACACGAGTCGGTGAAATGTATCGATTGCTTCATCCTATTTGCGCCATACACCGACCAAAGCCAATACAACCGCTCTAACCCTGCTGCATCTTCTTTCTCTTTCCGATCTGGGCCGAGAAACCAGACTTGATGGGGGCGACTGAACGACGCGAACCGCACGAGTTGCAGGTGACGAAGTACAGACGGTTCTCTCCCTTGCTGAGCTCGGTGTCGGGCGACTTGCACGTCTTGCACGACACGTACTCGACGATGTACTTGCGCAGCACGTTCTCGAGCTGCTTGGCCTGGAAGCGACCCTTGATGATGAGCTGGCGCCCACCGGCGACGGAACCGCTGGTACCCAGCTCGGCGAACAGGAAGGCGGTGACGTGCTCCTCGGACCGCTTCATACGCTTGCAGATCTCGGCGATGTTGGCAAAGACGGTCTTCTTGTTACCCTCGCGCATACACTGAGGAGGCGGGATCTTGTAGCTCTTCTGCGCTCCAGTAGCGTGCTCGGGATTCTTCTCCGTCAACAGAGTGAAGAAACGACTCTGTGTATGTGGGTTAGTCTTCAACGAGGGGAATGAAGCAGAGGCGAACAAAGGAATGGACTCCACATACCAGGAGAAGATCGTATTTTATGGGGGTAGTCTCGTCGTGGGCAAAGATGCCAGTTCCAGCGTGCCTATGGCGGACGTCAGTGTGTTGATAAAGGAATTGCGACAGAAGGTCTACACACATGTCGCCTTCCTGGTCTACATCCTCCTCGGCGGCGTCCTTCTCGATGTCGAGAGCAGCCAGCTTGGCAGCGAACTCGTCGTCATCAGCAGCCTCCTTCTTGGGGCCCTTCTTCTTCCTCTTCTTCAAGCCAAGGTCTGTTGTCGCATGTATGTCAGCAAACTAGGTGTGTGTGTGATGCGCATGGACGTTGACATACCCAGGCCACCGTCATCAGCGGCGGCTGCATCGCCAGCACCCTCGCCATCGTCCTCCTTCTTGGGCTTCTTCTTCTTCTTTTTCATCAGGCCAAGGTCGAGGCCATCATCGGCAGCCTCGGGAGGCGGGGTCTCGGTATCGGGGGCGGTGGCTGACGCGGTGTTAGTCGATGCGAGGGCTTCAGAGAGTTGTTCGGTGGACGGACTGTGCGACTTTTGGGATGTCAGTAAGGAGTTTCGGTCTCCGCTTGCGACAGACGAGGGTGGAGGAAAATTACTAACCACGGCGGTGTCTTTCTCTTCGTGAGGGGCGGACATGATCTCGACGCTGCCGTCTTCGGCGACAACAATCTTCTCGTCGTCAAACGCGACTGACTTGCGAGGCTTGAGCTCGGGTGATTGCTTCTGTATGGGACGCGGAAAATTTAGTACGAGGTCGACTCGATAATCGATAACTGAACAAGGTGGGCCCGTTTGCTCGAGTTGAGTTGAAGAGAGGGAAATCGGGGTGGTTGAAGGTTGCGGGTGGATGGTATCGAGGCGAAAGCAGTTGAAAGTTCGAAGGAAACACGAAGGCGATTGTAGTGCAGATGACTCAACCCTTCAGATGCTGCACCCTTTGGTGGAGAAAAAGACGAGGACAAGGGGGGGGGGGGTGTACGGAGTATCCAATTTTGTAGTGACGCTGTGGTGCAGCACCTTCTCCAGTCGCCTCCAAAACACTGCATAATATGATGAGGGGGGAAAGCGCAGTACACAGTACAGTATGTAGAACAATATGTACTTTGTATGGAAGCTTGAACAAGGTGGAGGAGGGGTGGATAATCGGCCTGGTAGCTGGCGACTAGAATGTCGCCGCACTTCTCTCGGCGTGCCGTGGAACTTACCTCGAACTCCATTCTGATTCGCCTGTGAGGCCGGTGTGCCTCCTGCTCCAGAAAATGAATGCTCCGGTGTCCTGCTGCTGTGTCGCGATGAAGGTTGCGGGTGATATGCGTTGGCTGTGTGAGTGAGGGACGGTTGAATTGATGAAGGAGGGGCAGCGAAATACTGTGTGTAGCAAGCGCTATCGTGAGTAAGACTTGATCGGTTCGAGTCACCCTAATCCTTGAATGACGTTTGATCTGGGGCTTTGTCTCGATTTAGACACCCTTCATAGCGCAGGCAGCTGTAATAACTGATGCCGAGGTACTCTCTGCCTGAGAACTGAGATTATTCTCTCGCTCAGCTTCAACTGGACTTCTGGCTTGGGAAGACCTCGGCCAAGTCAAGACAGCTTCACTCCCAACAGTCAAGCCCGGGCAGCACAACGCTCGTGTCTTTTTACCCACAACCGCACACCCACACGCATCATATCTGGGAGACTTTCCTCTTGAATTCCCAGTCGGTCAATGTCACACAACCACGCCGAGCGCCCTTCGACGCAACAGCAGCACGCCCCGATCATCGCCGTCTCGCTCCACCGCCTTCGCCAGCAACTCACAACACGCTCCTCCTTCTTTCCTCCCTCCTCCCGCGACTTTCTCGACCACTCCAACGACATGTCCTCCTCTTCCGAATCCTCCTACATAGTACCCGACATGGACGAACAACAGCCACCGCCCCCGCACAGCCACCACGATGACGACGACGACGACGACCTCGACTCCCTGCCCTCGTCGCTGTCCAGCGGCGTGCTGAGCTCTTCCGAGGCCGATTCGGCTGATGCACAGCGCGAGTGGGAGGAGAGCCTCGAGCAGATACAGCTGTTACTGACGATGGTACTGGTGCCGTTCGTTGGCAAGTACCTGGGGCGGAAATTTGCGTATTGGAGTAGGTTCTCTCCACTGTCCTCGGGAATTCTTGGGAGAATGGATGGCGAACATGGAATTGGAAACACTGACTGACTGACGGATTACAGGCTGGGCGAGATACATGGAGTGGGCACACAACGTGGACATACGATGGACGAACAAGAAGGGCGCTGCCGTTGCCGGAGCTGTGGAAGTTGCTGCGACACTGTGAGGGAGGCAAAAGATGCATACTTTGCAGGTGTCTACGCGGCCTGACGGGTCAGAATGATCACAGGGAATTCACGAGCTTGTCCGGCACGCTGAGGGCAATAAAGTCCTCTGGGTGTGGCAACAGAGGACAATCAAGGTGCCAGTCACCAAGTTGATTCAACACCACCCAGTCCAGAATCTAGCACCCTGGAGAGAACTCGGGATATTCCATGAGTCCGTATACACGGCGGCTCACGAAAAGAGAGACGTGAACACGTGAACATAGACAGAGCTACCAGCCGAACTGGCTTGATAGGCATATCGCATTGGGTATGGCGGAGTTACAGGACATAGGTACACAATTTGATTTGTTTTCTACATTGCTGCTGCCGCAAGCATATTCGCACCGCGTAAGCATATCGATTTTGACTGGAACCCACCCACCCCATCACCAAAAGCCTCAAACACCGCCATGACCCATTTGAAGTCATCCAAGCCATCCGTTGTCCTAAAACATTCATAACCCAGAACGCAGTCGTATACAAATTATTCCTTCCGTTCACAACATGAATGAAACCTTCAGTTCTCGATCTCGCCCTCTTTCCTTACACGCCAACATGAACCTGCTTCATGGACGGGCCAGTCCTTACACTCGCTCCACCACCCCTCCTGAACGCCAACCCAGCCAGCGCCAGCGAGCCCAGGAACGACGCAAACAAGAACCACATGAACGCGGTGCTGGCCTGCAGCTTGCGGCACTTGGCCTCCAGCCCGCCGCCCACGTCGCCGCAGTCGCGGGCGCGCAGCAGCGCGGCCAGCACCACGGCGCTGATGAACGAAAAGAGCACGACGGCGGCGTCGGCGGCGAGCACGACGATGGGGATCGCGAGCGAGGTGACGAAGGCGACGATCAGCCCGTAGAGCGTGGACAGCCAGGCGAGGACGGTCACGAAGAGCGAGAAGTTGACGGCGGCGTTGGACACGAGCGCGTTGTTGTGCGCGGTCGCGATGACGTTGCCGAGGAGGGCGGTCAGGAGGATGATCCAGAGGAGTTGGAGAACGCGCAGGCCAAAGGGGATGAGCTCCATGTTTGATGCTGTGCGCTGGGTGGGGTTTTTGTGTATCGTTGATGTAGATGTTGGTGTAAGTCGAGGGTCCACTTTTTGGTAGGGCTGTATGTACTATGGTATGCGCTGTTGTATACTGTGGGTACTGCTGGTGATCCTATTCTGTGTTGATGTGAGACGAATATTGTGGATCTTTTGGATGCAGACGTGTATATGGGACCTTATAAGAAGGGAGAAGTCTTCTTTTTTGTCTCGTATTTCGAGGGGGTGTTCGGAATGATGGGAAGTGAGAATGACGACCTTGAGTTACTGAGAACAGCGATGACGTCGAGTGAGTCCGTTAACGCTGGGCTTACACAAGGGCCGAGCGGGTGACTTATCCGAGGAGATCTAAGACCAGCGCGGGAAGTGACAGAGCCGATGACAAGATATGGTCTCGTTCTTTGGAGTAAGCGGCGAGTGGGTTGAAAGTGTCTGGATTGATTGTTTATTTCTTGTGGTGAAAAATCATGGGGTTTATTTTGCTATAAAAGTCTGGTGGTTGGCTTTCGATTTTCTCCTCTTGCTGCAGTGCTGCACAGTGGCTGGCAGAAGCTTATTAGAGGTGTGGTTGACAGGGTGATGCGCTGCAAACTGGCAATGCCTCCCTTCCCCCCTGCGCCCTGGCGCCCGTCGGACCCTTGTTCAGGTGATCCCTGCACCCAACGTCAACAGTCTTGGCCGAGTCCGATTGTTTGGTTGACGTTGGAGCTTCATCCAGACAGAAACATCGAACAAAAAACCTACCTATTACCGTACAGATACAGACTGCTATATATAAGTATATCGCGCCTAGCAGCATGCATACGCGCGGGTGGGACGGCTGGACATGCACACTCACATCCACTCGTCACCACTCCTTGTGCTCTTATGAAACATTTGAAACTGTGTGCGGAAGTACGGAAATATCGCAACAAAGGAAGTCAGCTCGTGCTTGGCTGCCTAAGTACATAGTACTTATCAAGCGCGGAAGATTGGTATGTTCGCCTCTGCCCCGGATCGCCCCCTTCTTACTCCTTCATCACAGTCGCTGATTTGCTGGTGTCGCCCTTTGAACAAGAGCATTTGGTTCCAGAACATGCCGACTGCCCAGCGTTCATGAGTGAATGGCTCATCATCTGCCGTCTTCTCAATGTCGAAGCGTCGTAGTAGCTCCACGCACAGCTTCTGCACTTCCATCAGCCCGTAGTATTTCCCGGCGCACTCGCGGGCTCCATATCCCCACCACATGCCAAACTTCTCCATCTTCTTAACATAGGCCTCATGTTCAGCAGGCGACAAGCCAGATTCTTCTGGCAGCCATCGCTCTGGCCTCCAAGAGTCAGGATCTGAGCCAAACACCGCTTCATCGCGGTGTATGATGTAAGGACTGGCACCCATCATTGTACCTGGCGGGATATAGACTCTTCCATTGTATATGTCGTATCCAGACTCGCCAGCCACTCGCGGCAGAATGGTTTGGGCCGGCGCGTCGCGGCGAAGTGTCTCTTTGAGGCACGCCATGAAGTACGGCAGCTGAACTGTCTCCTCATACGTGATGACTGGACGGGAAAGTCGTCCCAGGTGGTCAGCATCACGGATCTCGGAAGTCACTCGAGAGTGTACCTTGGGGTTTGACAAGATGTTCTCCAAGAACGGTGACACGAGAGCCGATACGCCATCCAGAGTGGCAGCGGTGAAGGTGATGACCTCGGCCTTGAGATCTTCGCGCGAGAACCCAGACCTGACTGAGTTACGGGAATCATTTATCCTGAAGGAAGAAAATAATTAATTACATGATGATCTAGAATAATTTGGCATTTTGGACAGCATACCCGTCAAAGAAAAGCTTCTCAGTGATCAACTCCCTGCGGTATTGTCCCAGGTTGATCATGTGGTCAAAATTCTAGGCAATCAACCAGAGTATTAGACTTCTTGTGCTCATTTTTGCTCATCATAGTACACGTGTACTCACAGAAAATAGCTTGTTCAAGCTGCGAAAAGTCTTGGTCCAGCACAGAAGGTAGTCTCGCCATAGCCAATGGCGGAGGAAGGGCACGATCCACGGCATCACTGCCCCATAAGCCGACACTCAAGGCCTCTCAGTCATGATCTTGTCTCTTATCGTGTTGTAGAAAACCTTTTTCTGGGTCGGCTATGACTTACTGCTATATACACCTTGAAGTGCAGCGAGAAGGCCATCGACATCCTGGCCGCGGGCTACCCACCCCTTGGGCTCACCATACACTAAGTGGCTCCAAACATCACTCAGAAACCATCTATTTGGCCTTGTCAGACATGAGTTCACAAGATTTTCATACATATCACTTGCCTTAGGTGTTCAGAAAAGTCCACCGCCTTGTTCGGAAACGAAGAGCGTTCTAGTAATTTGCCGCAGAGCTCTTCGATTCTCTCGGATATCTTGTGTTCGTGATGGGTTTTCATTGCCGTCATAGAGCACTAACACTGCAATTTAGCCTCGAAATTTCAACGTGCTTCCTCGACTCCATGTTGCAGACCTACACAAGGAGCGACGAGTCTCTTTTTGGCATGGTGTTCCTGGTGGCCCAAAGACTGGAACATAGCCGCCGTCCTCCCAAACATCCACGAGTCGTAGAACGCGGGCTTGTCCGCGGTGTTGTTGTATACGACTGGCAGAAGTGTGGCATCGCTGAATGATAGCATGTTTGGTGCAAGCCGAACGATCGGTCCTGGTTATGATCCTCTTGTTAACCAGCCTGCGCACCTGCTTAGTAGCGGGACGTTTCGGAAGGGACCACTTGCCATATTTCTTATGAAGCTCGTGTCCGAACGTTGGGACTGAACAAATGACGAACACCAGATACCATTCAGTAGCTCTTCCCAGCAATGGCCCAGGGAAGTGCGCAAGCGGATGAAAGTAAAGATTGTATATTACTGTGACTGTGAGATAGGCCAAAATCAAGAGTCCGGTCATCGTTGGGATATAATTGGTCCAAGACGAGAGCAGCGAGAAATACTTGATCTCCCGTCCCGATACACTGCAAGACGTGTTGTTGAAATCAGTAACGTTGGAAAATGCATGTGTGATTTCCCACCATCCTGATGCTGAGTGACCCCAGAATGGCTCCATATAGCCTGGAAGGAATGACATGACAGGAGTTGATGACCTGAAAGTTGGGGAGCCTGTGGTAGCCTCTTGTGACAGTCAATTTGAAGCAGGTGTATTGATTGTGTTGGTGGTTAAGGCCATAGAGAGAAGTCCGGATGTACAGAACACCGCAATCTCGCAAACTTCAGGATGTGACATGTGAATTCCTTTGCTTGCTCTTATCAGATCCGCACAAAAGCTTCCCAGGCACGTGGGTCACTAGTATAAACCGTCCTTGGAAGTTGGTGGGCAGCTATCTGTCGCAAATCTTGTTGTCTAAACACTTGCCCAAAAGGGGTGACTGGCCTAGACTCGAGCGATTCCCGCGAACCAGAGCTACCTAAAGTCTGCAGCTAGTTGGGTCGAAGCTGAACGTCTTCTAGGAATTCCCCTGGGATCTTTGATGATGTTATAGTATTGTGAGTGTTTGTGGCAAAGTGCTTCTCTCCGATTAGACGCCGTAGCGGTACCTGCGCATGCTCGAGCCATTCACACAACCTCCAGTTGGCCCAGCTGAGCAGTTGGTTCGCAAGCAGGCATTGTGCTGAAAATTTCCGCAAGTAACTCTGTATACCTAGGTAATGAATGGACCTCTCAGCTAAAAAAGTTCACGGCCCAGGTCGAGATAGCTGAAGTGATTCTTGACGTGGCAACACGTACACAGAATTACCGCGCACCCACCTGCAGCGACGCCATGATCCACAGGTCTTTGTAAATTCTACTAGCCTATGCAAGTGCCACAGCAAGCGCTTAGACTGCACAACACCTTTGCTCAGGTTGCAGTTCATCATACATACACTTTCAGCGGATAGCTACTCGTAGGGACGTCACACCGGCACACATCAGTCCGAATCTAAGACAACGGACCGATTCGCGAGTTAATGCTCAACCTCTGAGGGTGGGAGTGACGGACTGTTAGGCGTGCCGGTGTGAGGCCCCCACGAGTACACGTTTTTTTTTGCCTTGTTCCCGAACGCGGTCCATGTGCCGACGTGTGGCGGCTGGATTCAAGTGGACTTTGGAAGTTACATCGTGCTATGGTCGCACCCTTGGTCCGTGGTGGCTGAGGTGGGGGCACCCAAGATCTACATACTAGGTAGCTTCAAACGTTTTAGTTGAGCCGTTTGGCAATCCTAGACAGTCGCTGCCTGCCCTCAACTGGCAAAAAAAGAAAAGAAAAGGAGAGTTGGAAGGCTCCAATGGAACAAAGCATTTGAAATCCTAGGTACTGGACTGCCTACTCGTGCCGACCTAACAAAGCACCGTAAGCACTAGGAACTTCGTGGCCAACAGGATGTTTTGAAGCCGGCACATGTAGGTCAGGTAACCATGAGAGTTGCCCTTATTGTCCTAGGCCATGTTTATCCACATCGAATGAGGGACAGTGATGCTGGATTGCGTTCATTGGAGAGAACACCGGGGCGGAATCCTTCAATGTTGGCCAGCGATTAGTGTATGCGACGTGCTCTAGTAGCTCAGTGTCGCGACCTTCAGCCTAGGAAAAGTTGCGGCTCAGTAGCCACGCCAAATTCTTCGAGATCCTGATTTCGATGAAGTGGTTTTAATATCTGCATTGCCTCGCAATCGCTCGTGATCACTACAGTCTGTCGGTTTGCAAGCTCGCGCCCTCACCCGCTTGTGTCCTCCACTCGATCTCATGCATCTCATAACTACATCAGTGCGTTTACACTAAGTATCTTGTAATCAAAATGTCTGCTGAAGACAGGGGAACTGCTCTTCTGGTCTCTACTTGGGTGTTTACCTCCCTGGCCATACTGGTTGTTGGCGTTAAAATCTTCACGCGCGCAAAGATTCTCCAAACTCTGGGCTGGGATGACTTTTTCATTTTCTTGTCCTTGGTAAGGACACCTGATTATACTTCCCAAACCAAGGATGCTATGTATCTGACAGCAACATAGATACTGCTTGTATTTTGCACGTCGACATTTACGTACGATGTCCACTTGGGTATGGGAAAACATGCCGAAGATATTCCACCCGCGCAGCTCAGCGACACGATTAAGTTCAACTACATTGGAAACCCTCCCGGCATCATGGCGTACTCTTTACCAAATATTTCTGTCGCCATTCTCTTGGATCACTTGCTGCCACCAAACAGATTACGGGCCGTCTGTCTTTATGGGTTGGCAATTTCACAGTGCCTGGCTGCTGCATTGTCTTGCGTCCTGTTGTTCACCCAATGCACACCCACAGAATATCTCTGGAATCCAACCATGCCGGCCACATGTATTTCTGCAGGCACATTATCAAGATATTCGTACTTTGTGGGCTGTAAGTTATCTCTCTATCTTCTTATCATGCGAATCTCAACCTCGATGGTACCGTCTGCTCGCTGATTCACGCTGCTGATCATGTAGCCTACACCGCGGCGACGGATATAATCCTTGGTGTCGTCCCTATAGCTGCCTTTTGGAATCTGAAGCTACCCACTCGCACCAAAGTTGGGCTTTGTTTCCTCATGGGCTGCACCTTGTTTGCGGCCATTTGTGCAATTGTCAAGACGACGAAGCTAGACACTCTTGCAGATCTGCAAGATTTCACGTACGCTACAGTCGATCTCGTCATTTGGGCTATGTAAGTATTTTCTCCTCACTGGGAGAAAGACCTAGAAGCCATGGGACAAGCTTGGCTGACGATTCTTCGTTCGGTGCCACGCGTGCAGTGTTGAGGCAAGCGTGTAAGTAGAATCATCCTTCACATACTGTGCTTCACCGGAGATTGGTATTGACCTGTATTACAGAATCATTATCGCTGCCTGTATGCCGACCCTTCGACCGTTCTTCCACAAGACTTTCACTGGGAAGCCCGAAGTCTCCGAAGGGCGTTCATTCTTCCGACGCGTTGGCTTATTCTTCAGCAATTACAAGTCAAGCCAGTCTCTCGCGCATCTGGAGGGTAATAGTGATCCGTCTTTCAGATCGTACGAACTAGAGACCAAGAACAATTCGAGCACTTCTGGAGTTAGGATTTGGAAGACTACAGAATTCGAGGTTGTTTGATGGCCGAAGCTTAGATTGAAGCACTTGCGGAAGTAATTACGATAGAGTAGTACTTACCTAGGTAGCGGCACTATCGGAATATAAGTATAACTGTTCTTCAAATAATTTCTCCAAGAAGACCTTGCGCATGAATTGTGCGGCGAAGGGTCCTTCGTTGTTGATTCTCACCTGGGAAGCTTATCAAAATTGGTGGTAGTAGCCCTCCTAAGGGTTTAAAGCGAGCGCGGCATTGCTCGCACCAAACTTATTTTTAGTTCACTGCACGAGGCCCGAATACTTGGAGTACTTTCTATGTACTGCAGTAGTCGACAGGATCTTGGAAGCGCCGTTGGTGGACTCAAGTAGCCGCACACTACCCACGCAGGGAGTGGTCACATCGTCTAACTTGCCTAGGTACTCCTTGGTCAGGCTAATGTAGCAACCGGGATAATACTAGTTACCAGTGAGACACCAAAGCACCGCGCTCGGAGAATACATAGACGACTCCTCCCGTCAGCATCCTCCTGATGTCAGCTGAGCTCTCTGTCGTGCTTTTGCGTTTGCATTTTTTTCGTAGAGCCTGTGCCAAATTATCGATTTCATCGCACGACATCGATGGCTCCCACTTCCAGCAATGTGCAAGCCATCTTGGCCCAGATTCAGGCCGTGGGTGCCGCATACGCTGAGCAGAACGCCGGCTCTCGCGAGCAGCTGCTCAGCCTCAGCAGCGCCTTGACTGCGGCCCTTGAGCTGCCTAGCGAGACCATCCAGCGAATTGGATGGGCCGAAGTAAGTACAGACATCACGATTGTCGATCAAAATCGAAGCGTGGCTGGATTGAGTCCGTTGATCTGACAACCTTGCTCATAGCCCGCCCGTTTTGCTCACCTGCGCATCGCCATTGAGCTCAAGGCGTTCGAGCTGCTGAAAGCCTCTGGCGCTTCCGGAGTTACGATCAAGGATTTGGCTGCGAAGACCGGCGCCGATGAACCACTGTTATGTAAGAAGAGCAGAACGATTATCCAGTGTTGTGACACTTATTCGCCGCTAATCGCTTATCAACTACTGTCAGCTCGGATCATGAAGCACCTCTCTGCCATGCATGTCGTGAAAGAGATCAGCCCAGATACTTACTCGTCATCACCCTTCAGCGATTCTCTGACGGAAACCAGGTACCGCGACGGTGTCATCTATACGTGCGTCTTCAAGTCCAGTATGGCAAGCGCCCCTCTCTCAAAATCATGCTGAATCTTTGTGCTTTAGCTACGACGTTGCCGGGCCCTCATACAGGCACCTGCCTGCCTACCTCAAGTCGACGGGCTACACCCAGCCTACATCGCTGCTTGACGGGCCATTCCAAGCCGCCCACAAGACTGATCTGCCCTTCTTCGCTTGGCTGGATGCAAACCCGACCTATCAAGAAGTCTTCAACAATTACATGAGTGCCTACAGAGCCGGCAAGATTTCGTGGCTCGACGAAGGCTTCTTTCCAGTCAACGAGCGGCTCAGCGGGCGGTTCAATGCCGAACACAGCGATGTTCTACTGGTCGATGTGGGTGGCGGGCTTGGTCACGATTTACGCGAGCTCCGTGAGAAGTATTCGAAGCTGCCCGGAAAGCTTGTGCTGCAAGATAGAGCTGAGGTACTGACCGAAGCTTCGAAGTCTGGCGGCGACGACGCGAGCTTCCAGACGATGCCACATGATTTCTTCACTCCTCAACCGGTCCAAGGCGCGCGAGCGTACTACCTGCACTCGGTGCTCCACGACTGGAGTGACGAGGACTCTGTGAGGATTCTGGAGGCGCTGAAACCGGCAATGAAGAAGGGATATTCTATGTTGCTGATCAATGAGCTTGTGGTGCCGAGGTCCGGTGCGACGTGGCCTGTGACCTCTATGGACCACTTGATGATGGTGCTCGGCGGGATGCATGAGCGCACGGAAGAGCAGTGGAGGAAGTTGCTGACCACAGCGGGCTTCCAGGTTTTGAAGATTCACAGCTTCGAGATGGGGTCGGAATCTCTGATTGAAGCCGAGCTTGCTTAGATGTGGAGTGCATCGAGAACCATTCGCCACGACGGGCAAATGCAGGTATCTGTTCCTTAACTTACATATTTGACGTCATGTAAATGGACTCGAGCTGCAATTGGCTTGACTGACCGCTCATCGATCAATGGCAAAGCCTGGTGTTCAACTCCGTATACAGAGTAGTACACGGTCAAAGTCGGGGAGGTCCACTTTTCTATAACACGCCATTGGTCAGGTTGCAGCGCATAATCCCTGCACGCACAAAAATACCTCTGCTGTTCAGATGAACTATCCTTCTTTTCTGTCGTACGGTCAACATATTCTTACGGAAGTTTCATATATCATGGCATTCTTTCATGAGAATATAGTATGGGTATGCAAACCACTCATGTACTTGGCTGTCTGGCTGTGGCCTCATTCCCCCTGCACAAGTGTTTCGTCTAGCATGGTCTTGGACCTCGCGTAGATCCGTCGTACTCTGATCGACCCATGATTGGCTCCAGCTCCCTTGCCAGACCTGCATATCACCGTTCTTCTACTCTGCTGTGTCATTCGAAGCTGCCGTGAGATATGCTGTCAACATAGCCTACAGACCCCAAGCAGTGTTCCCAATCTTCGGACCCCCAACACAGAACCGCAAGCCAATGTCCGTCCGGTTTGTGCCGCCCGCCACGTTCTCGACAGGGCACTCATTGAGCACACCACAGGCAGCGAATGTGGAGATGTTGCCCGACTCCGAGTAAGTCTGCAGCAGCGTGACGACAGCGAGGTCGAAGTCGTAGTTACCGACGATGAAGGCGTCGTTGTCATCCATGATGCCGGCAGTGGCGTTCTCGCCACCGCTGACAAAGAGGTGGCAGTCGTCGTAGCTCGCAATCTCGACGGAGGTATTGGAGTAGAGCTTCTGAGAGGAAAGGTATGTGGCCGGGATCTCGGGGCTGAACCAAAGCTCCATCATGAAGATGCAGTTTGTCGTGTTGGCAAGCACGTCAACGTTGGTGGAGGTGTTATCTGAAAGACAGAGATTGGTTAGCAAGCAGTGATGGCAAATGGCAAATGGCGATGCTCAGGGGCTTACAGTTCTCCGGCCAGTCCATGAAGGGGCACATCTTGAGGGACGTGGCCGTAGCATCCGGGCTCGTCGAGTTGTGCCAGCACTGTGCAATTAGCTTATATTTTCATGATACGCTGCTTGAGAGGTTGGGTTAGGAAATGATTATCCGGTAACACTTACGGTGCTTGTGGCCGAAGGGCCCATGCAGCGCTCGGAGGCAATAGAGCAGTCGCAGCCAAACAATTCCTCAGGCAAAGACTGCTGAGCATAAAGATCTCTGTCACTTACTGGGTGCTCCTGAGTCTGCGAGAAGTTTGTGTGCAAATCCTTGTGCTTTCGGAGGTGGTTGTCTTCCGCCACAGGTTTTTTGTATAAGCTGGGGGAAGCCCAGTATTGAGCTGTGGTTGTCTCCACACAGGAGCAGATGACTGCACAGTAGGGGCTGTCACTAGTGAGGTGGCCACTGTTGTCGCAGACTGTATCGAACAGTGGGGAGCAGAGTGCGAGTTCACTGATGGGGTTGCACTGGACGTAGTAGCTAGAGTCCTGGGAGCGCTCTTGGAGCTGTTGATCAGGGTCAGGCCAGATATCGACGTGTTTGACAGAGTGAGGAGCAACCTCGAGATCAGTATAGGAGGAACCGGTATCGATGGGTTGCAGAGATGGGACAGTCGAGATGGCAGATGGGATGATGATGCTGTTGTGGATGCTAGCGGCCCAAAGAAGAGCAAACAGCGAGCAGAAGTCTTGAATGAGTAGCAATAGAATTAGCCCAAGTGCATATGCTGTATTAGAGGTGGAAAGCAAAGTGTATGGGCTGTTCGTGTAAACCACGGAAAGAGACCTGACTCCAGGGCGGTGGGTCCATTAGGGAGGATCTTTACTCACTGATATCCATTTCGAGAAGTGGAAAGTAGTAGAAAGAAAGCACTCTACTATTACTAATTGTGTATGGTGACTGAGGTGCCCAGAGTGGGAAGTTTGAATGGGAGCGATGTCTTGTTTGCTTGATGCGGTTGATGTTGTTTTGTGGGGAGAAAGGTGAGCATGACGAGCCCGCACTCACAACCTTTTAACACACAAGAAGCAGACAGTGAATGTATTCACTGTCTTCACTTCATGCCCAGCAAGGGTCAAGTGAACATAACATCAAGAGCAGGAGCTGGGCTTCATATCAGGCTTGTGAAGCTGGGTGCACTGGCTGCAGGCCCTTTTTTTTTTTCCTTTTTTTTTTTCTTTTTTTTTTTTCTTTCTCTCTCTCTTTGCTCACACCAGAGCACAGAGACAACGTTGAATCGTCAACACTTAGTCTTTGAATACATTGGATGCACTAGTATCTCTAGGTGCAACTGGAGGAGCTTAGAGGCAGGAACAGCACAAAAGGCCAGATTTGTGCCTAATAGTGATATTAATCTTCTCCAGCACAGTACTGTGCAGCTCAACAAGGCTACGGCAGGCCCTCGTGTGCAGGCTGGGTACTGTATGACCGGACTACTGAGTACTGACACGCTAGCCCTCCTCAGCCGATCTTCCAGCTGGGACCGCTTGGAATGCTACTTGCTATGTAGGTAGTTAATATCGACGGACTTGTAGACCGCTGTGAAAGTGATTGTCTGCAGCAAGTTGCAACTGTAGTAGTCTACGGATCACACAGCCTGCCTTACTAATCTGATTTATATGCGGACCAGAATGACGGGGGTACATTCGCGAAGGCTTCACGCACATTATTTCGACTTCATTCAATTGTCCTTTAATGATCACAGTTGATATAATGCCTTGTCACAGTAGGTCCATAGGCCTAAAGACTGAGCCCGTGGGGCTTCAATTGACCAACGCGTTGTAGTGCTAGAAGTATCACGAGTCATCGATACCGAGACTACGGAGTACTAACTTAAGGTTCTGAAAAACTGCGTAACCCTGAAAACTAGCCTTATCACAGATTTGCGGGAGTCGGCGGGCTTCCGTAGCTGATAGAAGCTCGGCCTGTGAACGTTGGCCCAAGGTTCGCCCGCCACTTTTTCATGATACCGCGTTGGTTCCTTGGCTGGCGCTTGTGCTGCTGCTGCTGTTCTTGTTGACTTTGATGGAAAAGGTGTACAGGAACAGCCCCTGTCTGCTGAAGGCAGAACGCTCGTCGTCGGCCACCTCGACCACGGTGAAGGCCTTCCGGGCACGCTTCACAAACTGCAGGTCGGCACGCCGCCGCTTTTTGAAACAAAAGTAGACGATGGCCGTTGGACAAAGCGCCAGCAGGTCGCAGAGGGTTTTTTGCAGCAGTGGAAACGCAGGTTCGAAATAGACGCACTCGGCAGCCAGGATGACGTTCGGTTTGAGCTGCACGATTTCTGCTGGTAGTGGCTCGCCCCTACTCATGCAGAGATGATGTGTTTGGTTAGCAAAAGTGTTGTGCGAGTATGTTTTGCGAGTATGTTTTGCGAGTATGTTTTGCGATAGTGGTGATGAGTTGGGGTCCGAGTTGGAGGGGCAGTGGGCATGTGCTAAAGCAGTGCGACCCTGAGCATGGTCTTGGCTTTCTTCAGGGCACAAATCAGGGCATACAGCACATCGGCAGGGCTAACCGAGCCCCGAGCAATTGGACGGAGCCACGTGCCAGGGCTCCATTCAGGCGCCCATACCTAAGTTACAAGGTTCTGGGTACGTGCCAGTGCGAGGACGGGAAGGAGGGGTTCATTGAATGATCACGCACCAGTTGAGGACCATGGGCATGACACGTCCTTGCACCTCGTTGAGAGCAATGTTGTGCTCCATCAGATCCAGCATCGCCAGTTGGTCCGTGACATAGAGGGGTTGGCTCTGGCTGATAGCGCATCCCTTGGCCACAGCCAGCCCGACCAAACCGCCGCCAGCGCCAATTTCGAGACTGCAAGGTGCCATAACCTGTGATCAGTAAGTGGCGCTACGATTGTAAAAAGCGCGCCCCCTTCGCCCCCATCACCCTTGAGAAAGAAATAGGAAATCACTCACATGCGAGCATCTTTGAGATCATCCCGATGGTATCGCAGCATGTGGCGTGTAAGGGTCAGGCCAGCGATCCAAGCCTGGCCGCCGCAACCCCTGGTGAGGTCCTCGTGGAACTTAAGCGGTGCAGCAAGCAGACCACCGAAGTCTAGGGCTGTCTCTGCGATGGGCTTGTATTCGGGCAGAGGCGTCAGGTCCGGATCGAAGGCAAGCAGGTCGAAGTCCTTTTCGAGGGGAGACGGCGATCGCGGGACCAACACCATCGTTGTGGTGCTTTCAGGGTCTGCAGAGGGACGTCTTGACGGAGTGCCACAAGTTAATGCTGTTGTACCGGCGTGACGCAGCCGGGAAGAATGGTGGTGATGGTTTGTGGTGGCTTTGCTTGGGCTTTGGCACGTTGTAGCGGTCAACACCATATTTGCTTGCTTCACCGTTGATGCACTTCATCATCAGAGGTGCATGGGCAATCAACAATCTCTTCGGTGCCGGGCCCGGCTGACTCGGATTCAACACTGTGCCCAAGGCTTCGCTTCTTCCCTAGGTATTTCCTTCGTTCCTTCCTGCTTCTGCGGTACGGCTGCCTTGTCGGCGCCGCTATCGTGATTGCGTCCCCTGCCACCTGCCACCTGCCACCTGCCGACTGCCCTTGTTTGCCCCCCTCCCAACCCCGGCACCCAATATCTACGGCACGCATCCTTCAACGAGTTCAAGACTTCGCCTTTGACCCGGAAACTCCTCGAGTCACCGCATGGCACCCTCGAATACTTTTCTGGCAGCATAAAATTGGGGTTTTGCTCCTGTCAATAATCAGGGAGCGATATTACCATCGAAGATGCAGGAGACGGTCCTCCCTTTTCATGCTTAGTCCTGTTCCTACTCGCCTGACCACCGACTGGAATGTTGGCCCTCTGTCAGCCTCTTTCACCACACCATCTCACACCTGACTGTCAGTCTGAACCATCTACCAAGATGCGACGGACGGGCTGGTTCTTTGAGCGCATGGTTGATGTGGAGGTTGGCCACGCCTCAAGGGAGAATGGTGATGATGTGCCTCGGAAGGTCCAAGCCTTCAGCTATTCAGGTAGGGAATCATGCCGTCCCATTATGTTTTCTGCTTTCTCTTGATCTGTTTTGTTTCGAGTTTGCTGATCTGCACTTGTTTGGATACTTCACATCACAAGAGTCGGCCCTCAACAAGCGTTGTGATACTCGGTGACAATGCTGTCTGTTGGGAGGAAGCTCCTCCTGTCCGCCGTCTTCGGAGCAACACTGGTATACTCGACGCCAACGCTCTCGTTTCCAATTAACTCTCAGGTGCCTCCTGTGGCCAGAATAGGGGAGCACTTCTCCTTCGTCTTCTCCGATACAACCTTCACTTCCTCCAAGGGCGCAAGTCTATCATATTCACTCACGGATCCGCCGTCGTGGCTGTCCGTCGACAGCGGGGCCCGAAAACTCTCCGGCACGCCACAGGACGAAGATGTGGGGCCAGGAACCGTCGTGGGCGTGGACATCACTTTGGTTGCCACGGACTCGACAGGCTCCATATCGGACGAGGCCACACTGGTGGTTTCTCGGGATCAAGCCCCTTCGATTCATGTACCCGTTTCTGAACAGATACAGGCCTTTGGAGAGTACTCTGAGCCCTCTTCGATCCTATATTCTCCAGAAGAGCCTTTCGAATTCACCTTTGCGAGCGATACCTTTGTCGACCCGGACGCCTCAGTGCTCGAGTACTATTCAGTCCTGATAGACAATAGCCCTTTGCCAGCCTGGCTATCCTTTAATGCAGACACACTCGCCTTCACAGGATCAACACCGCCTTTCAGCTCACTCGTAGAGCCCCCACAGACATTTTTCGTGAAGCTTATCGCGTCCGATGTCGTGGGCTTCTCGGCCACCTCAGTCAATTTCTCCATCGTGGTGGGCAGCCATACCTTGATCACCAAACAACCGAGTGTCACCCTCAATGCGACAGCTGGGGAGCCCTTGGTATACAATGAACTGCTTGGGAGCATCGAGGCCAACGGTCAGGCGGTAGATACGAAACAAGTCAACGTCACGACACACGGGTTGCCTTCATGGCTGACCTTTGACAAAGCTTCGTGGAATTTCAGTGGCACACCACCTGATTCGGCAGAGCCAGCAACATTTACAGTCACCCTGGAGGACGAATACGCGGATGTCTTGAACATCACATTCGACGTACAGTTCAAAAGCGCCGATAGCCTCTTCGAGAGCACTTTCCCGGCCCTCACAGTCAAGTCCGGAGAAAGCTTCTCTTTTGACCTGAGCTCGTACTTGCTGGATCCATCCAGCCTGGACGTGACAACCAGTATACAGCCAGCTACTTCTTGGATCTCCTGGGACGCCACCTCATTGACGCTGTCAGGGGATGCTCCCATCTCAGCTCGACAGTCTGTTGTGAATGTCACGTTTACGGTGGCCTCCAAGAGGAACAACAAGAACAAAAGAGCTGGTGCAACCCAATCCCAACAGCTGGTCATTCAAGTCGATGCCGCCGCTGTGACGACCTCATCCATAACCACAAGTTCGCATACGAGCTCCACGAGCTCAGTAGCTACGTCCACAGCTGCAGCGACATCAGAAAATGGTACCTCGTCCACGCCTCCGACCAAATGGACCATCATAGCCATCGTCATCTCCGTCGTCGCAGTCATCGCCATCGCTGCCAGCCTGGGTCTTTGGCGTTGCGGTCGGAAGAAGAAGAAGAACAGCAAACGCAACTCCAACAGCACTTTGTCATCAGTCATCCTTTCGAATCCTTTTCCAGACGAGACCTACGTCCACACACCGGCTCGGTCTAGCCATTCGCCCGAGCTCCAACGCACCACCACCACCTCACCCATCTACGACAATGAAAAACTTAAGAAGCCCCCCACGGCCTGGAAAGCAAGCGGCCTCCGCCGCGAACTCACCTCCTCTCCCGCGCCCGCGGGCTTCAGCCTCGGCGCTATCTACAACACGACCACCAACGATGACCCCCCAAGCATAGTCTCCACTCCGCGGATGCGCAAAATCAAAGACCTCTTCACCTCCATCCGCAGCCTGCGCGTAGTCAACGCGCTGCCGCTGAATCGCCGCAATTCAACCGGCAGCTCGCTGGAGGAAGACGAAGGCCGCTCCCCGAACTTGCACCAGGCAACTGGCCTCGGCTTCGACCTTGAGTCTGCTATAGGAGGTCCGCCGGTGATCCAGCTCAGCCACGGCAGCGAGACATCGTTGCGTGATGCGCTCGAGGGGAGCCTCCATCCTGTTACGCAGAATAGTAGTTTGCAGATCACGCCTGAGGCAGTGTATAGTGCCGAGCGGCAGCAGCAGCAACGGAAGCAACAGGAAAAGCAGTGGCGGATGAGTCGTCAGACTAGCCAACGTCAAAACAAGTTGAAAAGCGTGCAGCAGCGCGTCGCGACGCCTGGTCTGCTTCGCCGGCAACGAGAATCATCAGCAAAAGATGCCCACACCGCAGACCCTTTCTCCGACATCCACGTGGCCGGCACATCCGTGTCGCCCATCTCGCCTATCCCTCCGTCTCCCAATCCCAATGACCCACAAAACTCGTTCAACAACAGCGCTTACCACCCAATCTCGCCTATAACACCAGCCTCCCCTCCAGATCGGCCCTCTCTCCCCATCCCCTCCTCCTCCGTGCTCCCCACAGCCATCACTCCCACTTCCAGTAACAAGAAACTCTCCCGACCGCTTCGACCAGCGCACTCTCAAAAATCCGTAGCCTCGACCGCTTCATCCTCCCTCTCAGCGCAATCGCGCAAAATTGGCCGGAAAGTCTCTGCCTCCGCAAAGGGAGCCATATACGCGCTGCAGTCGCCCAAGCGCAGGACATACGCGGCAATACGTAAGCACAGTAGTAATGGCAACGGCGCTGCTGCGACCAGCAGTCGTTCTGGGAATGGAAAAAACGAAAACCGCGTGCGAAGAAGCAAGAGACGCCCTGTGCTGGAGGATGATGAAAGCAGCACTGTGGCGAATACGCCCAATGTGGGCAATGGTGGGTCGAGGAGCGTGAGTAGCCCGACGGTGGGGCGAGATAGTCGGGGAGGAAGAAGCAGCTACAATAGCAGTGGCGGGGTTGGTATTGCGACCCTCCTCAGTCCGCGTGTCTGGCCGCAACCCGCATCTTCCTCTTCCACAGCACAGCGCAACATCACTGTACCACAGAGCCGCATAGAACACCAAGAGCACACGATCATCCGTCGCCGACCCGTGCCCTCCACCAGCACCGTGGCCTGGGGCGCCTCGATCTCGAGCGCATCAGACCTCGGCCCAGTGGCGAGAGACCCGGACATGCTCCCCTCGCCCCTATGCACACCGGTCCGAGGCGCGGGCGGCGCGCTCGTGTCGTCGCCGTATGGGTTGGGGATCTTGCATCCCGAGTATGCAGACATTGCTGGGAGTTCGCCGTTTGGGGACGACGGAGAGACAGATGGAGAGGAGAGGAACTGGGTTCAGTTGCCGGGTGCAGGTAGCGATGAGGATGGGAGTCCCACTGGGTTGGGGAGGAGGGGGACGACGGGGCAACCGCGTGAAGAGGGGATGATGGTTGGGCAGGCTATTGGTGGTGAGGAGGATAAGGCCAGGAGGAGTGTAGCGGGTTTGTCAGAGGGGAGTAAGGCTAGTTCGCGGGGTGCTTATCTGTGAGTGAGAATTTGGTGGTCGATTGATTTTGGCATTGTCGTGTTACGACTTATTAAATCCAGCACTTGTGTTCCTTGTTGCCTTCCTAAGAGTCTTCAATGTCAACTTGTACGTGAATTTGCATATGACAAGGGGAAACGACATGCAGTTGGTCTCATGAAGGGAGTTGGAGTTCATCGCCCTATCATGGTGTGCAAACCATCCATCAGTTCCGCCCAGGACAGCTTTTCTTCATCCGTTGTATTCAACACCCCTGTGAAAACATGCAGAGGTCGACGACTGACAAGGGATATATGTGCTGTGCGTTGTTTCCGAAAAATCATTATGACACAGACCCAATTCCAATCCCACTCCCATTTGGGTCCCCATTCAATAGCAATCCCTCTCATCCCCGTCGGCAACCTTGCCCCCTCTCATCTTCCAGAGGACGTCAAACAGAATCCAGGCTAGTCGATGCCAATCCCATGCCTTCGACCATTGTCTGTTCCACTGACTCCAGCAGTCAACCATATCATAAGAGAAAAGGAAAAAGAATCTGCCCCTAGCTCAACTTGCTTTCATGCTCTCCAAGAGGCTCTCTCTTTTCGAAGACCTCCCATCACAAATGCACCGGCCGAGACCAAAACAATAGTGACGAGCCTGTGAGCCAATCCAGCCGAAATAGCCAGTAAGATAGGCAAGACTCCTTCGCAATCACACCACCAAATGCAAATCCGTTCTAATCAGCCGTCCCTCGTACCGCGATAAAAGCTGCGGCATTCGAGATAGAGAAGTGAGATAAACAGCAGAAACTGGTGGCGTGTTGCTGTTGACTCGGCAAAGGGTATTCCAAATCATGCGCTTGGTGTTTCCACCAAGACGAAGCTCACATCTTCTTCTTCTTCCGGTGACTGCCTAGTCTCTGCTGTCCCATCTAAGGACTCCGTCGATGACAGGGCCACCTAGGCCTTCTTCTCTTCAGTCTTGGAGCTCTCCTCGGACTTCTTGTCGGTCGACTCAGCGCCGATGACCGTCTTCGAGTCGAGCTTCTCGGGGGTGATAGGGCTCCCGATGTTATCGTGAGACTTGTCGTCGCTGGAAGGAGATCCCTTGGAGACCTGACTGGCAAGATCCTTATCCTCCTCGGCGTTGTCGAACATCTCGGTGTCATCTGAGTCGGTCAGAACCTCGGTACCATCGCCGAGGAAGATGACGCGGCCTTTGTAACCACCAACGCCAAAGCTCTTACCCTTGTTGTCGTTCTCGTCGTCATTGCCATAGCCGGCTCCGTTGTCGTCGAAGTTGTGGTGAACACCGGGGCCGCGGAACTCAGCTACATCGAGAAGTCATGTTAGTATGTGTATGCACAGAGGAGATCAATCAAACCAGAACAGTTGCCACTGTACGTCAAGCAAGGATAGACAGCATCAAGTTCTCAAATCGCATCGCCTCTGAGATGCGTACCGTATTCAGGGGGAGCGCAGGGACCGTCGCCGTTGGCCACGCGCTTGGCGATCTCGTCGTACCACTCGTCCTTGGTCCGACCACGGAGTAGGCCGATGACAATCATCGTCATATTGTCGCAGCCGACACCACCAGTCTCCGAGTTAGAAGCCAGGCAGTTGTCCATCATGTTCTCGCAGATCTTGTCCAGGTCCTGCTTGGCAGCAATGCCTCGGCGCACGAACTCGATGACGGCTTGGGAAGACTGGCAGTCCCAGATACCTGCAGGCGAAGGGGCCGTTAGCAAAAGAGGGCGCGCGCGGGTATGAGACAGGGTGCAGACTGACCATCACAGGCGATGACCAGAAATTCGTCATCATCGGCCAGCTCATGTACATTCACGTCGGGGTATGCGGTGACAATCTGCTGCTCGGGAGCGAGCTCTGCGCTCTTCTTGAATTCGAAGTCGCCGATAGCTCGGGATAGGGCAAGGTTGCCGTTGACACGACCGAAGTCGACGAAACCGCCGGCGGCAGTGATTCGTGCCTTCTCGCCTGTGGTAAACAAAACGGCGTTAGTGTGTGAGGCAAGGCAAGTAGATTTCCCAGCCGACCTACCTTCGTTTTGGGGCTTGTGGTCGAAAGACAGAGGCTTTGCACGGCCCTTGACACCCAGCACACTTCTCGAGTCACCAGCGTTGGCCTATTGTGTGTTTGTCAGCGGAGGAGCAAGCGAAAACACCTGAGGATATGGATACGAACGACGTAGATCTTGTCATCGGTGAGGAGACCGACACATGCGGTGCAGCCAGAAACCTCTTCCTCGTACTTTGGATCTGGATTCGAAAATTTGTCAGCCACGTGCCCCACGCACGACGGAAATAGTTGGGGAGGGTGTAGGAACCATACCACTGAGTATTGCGCGGTCGGTCGCGAGAAAGCCGTCCTTAAGGGCCTGCTCGTATTTGCCAGCCTTGAATGTCTCTTGGCTCGAGATGATGTTGTGGATGTGCTCGCCGGTGTAGAGGGCAACCTTGTCACCGCCGTGGCCGTCAAAGACGCCGAAGAAGGAGAGTTGCTGAGCGTGGTTCTTGGCCTCGGGAGAGCCGGCGAGGAGGTCTAGGATAGCGATGTGAGCATCCTCCATGCTGATGCGCCAGCCTTGCATGGCAGAGACGCCGTAGAACAGTCGCTTGTCGCCGCCATTCTCAGAAGTCTAGATGGAATATAACGTTAGTCTCATGTTCCCAACGCTCGCGGGGCGAGATAGATAGGCTATGATCCAGATGCAAGGCGGGAGAATTGCGACGGGATCGACCGGGGTGGTTTGCGCTCGTCATGAGGCGATAGTCGGGTTGAAGAGTTGAGGAGCTTTGCGTGGTGTATGGTGCTCGGAGGCATGACGCAACGTAAAGCCGCGGTGGCCACCCACAGGCGCGTGTGCGGTTTCGGCTCGGCAATGGGCGGCGTGACTGAGCTCGCGCGTCCGGGGGGGTGGACGGGTAGTGACAGACACAAGGGCTAGGACAGGAAGGAGAAGGATGGAAGGAGTGTAGACTGACCTTCTCGACAACTGGCTCGGAAAGAGTTTGACCCATGATACGATGGATCGGAGGAGGAGGAAGAGATCGGAAGGGTAGTTAGGGTGGGTGGGTGGTTCGGACGGACGGTCGATCAAATAGGGAGGAAGGAGGTGAGAATAGTTGACAGCAGTCGTTACGAGGTTGCAAGGAGACGAGGCTAGAGGCTAGAGGGTACCGCGGGGTACAGGGAAGCCGGGTTTGCTGCAGTGGGTTTGTCGGAATTTGCGATGGGATTGTCGTGTCGAAGCGAAGACTGGTATCGATGCAGCGGGTCACAATCAAGCTCAGTCGTGGAGTCAAGGGTGTGGCTGAGGAAAGATGAGTGGAGGTGATTGGCTTCTATGTACTCCGTACCTAGGTATGGCTGTGACAAAATGGTGCCTTTGTCGATGGGTCTGGAAGAAGTAGGCGTGAAGTTGACTCTTTGGATTTTTAGATTGTTGTAGTTTCCTTTTCGCAGAGGGTGGAGGGGTGATGAGTGAAGAAGGAAGAGCAGAGTTTTTCCTTTGCCGCTTCCTCGTCGCAACTGCAGTTTGCCGGTGGAATGACGTTGGCGTGTGCCTGTTTTGCAGGCTGCAGGCTGTCTTTACTGTAGGTCTAGACTCTGGCTACCGCTGTAGATACCTGGATAGACTCGCCCAATATTGAAGGACTTCAGCAATTCTTTTCTTTCTCTTCTTCTTTCTTTGCAAGTACTTTGTAGATTCAAACGTCAATGTCAATGAACGATAGTTTCTGGTCTTTATCTGTACCTGGCTACCTATCTATTGTATTCTCTGTGGCCTGGATGAGATCCCAACTGTAGATGTCACTGTAGAAGGTCAGGCTGCTTCTGAGGAGATCTCTGGACGCTCCAGCATCGGCTTGGCGATTTCTTGTTTATTTTAAGAATCAATTTTCCACATGGCCAAGATTGCATTTGAAAATTGTCATTCTTACTACATGCAGGAAAAGTGGAATATCTCCTACCTGATGGTGACACCAGCCTGTCCCAATTTACTCTGCTGCACTTCACTGCACTGCACCGCACTGGTCTGTGGTACTGTGGCTCTCAGAAAGGCGGGGTATCAGAAAGAGGTCATCACCATCTGGGCCACTTCGACTGAACCCCTTTGTTCTTAGACTACACCATCCTCTCTGTCCTTTTTTCTGTTTAAGACTGCTACATATTGTTTGAGAATGTTCCTTGCAATTTACATCCATGATTGGCACCAAAATGACAACCGCTTCCTGCACATTGAAAATGTGTTGTGTGGTCAGGAGGATTTTTCTTAGGTCCATGTGGCTTGGAGCTGATGGCATTATGCCTGAGATCCATGCTTACTCATCAATTTACAGGGTATGATTACCCCAGACCACCCCCTGCTTCTTCGTGGGGCTCGACCCGAGGACCCCTACCGTTCGCAACAGAGTCCAAGAATGACGTAAGACACCCGAACACAACATATAAACATCTAAAATCTTCAAAGCAAACACTTATCAAGCACCTCACAGTCCCCAAACTGTATTCAAGAGATCGCTTTAATCACTCAGCAGCCTCAGACCTGCCAATATATTCATCCAGAAAGTGTGGGTCTTGACATACCGTCTTACCTCCGTGTCCAAAAGCCGCCTCAGGTGTTGTACATCAGTGCCAAAGTATGCAGTGACTTCACTGAACCGCCCTGCACTACCAAAGGAAGGGTGAATGAGCTTGAACAGCCTTGTACGGACCAAAATGAAGCTCTAATCGGCAACAACGTGATCATGTTCTCAGGGTCTGCGCCCAGTACACATAGGTCGCCGACCGTCGGGCCCAGGTCCATATGACCCTGAACAGATTGGCGTGGGGTGCCGCCTCGCGGGCTGAAGGCTTTCTTAGCATTGCTCCAGCCGCCTTCAACAAATGCTGTCGAAGCCAGCGACTTCGGTGAAGCACGGGTCTGGAACAGCACTACGTATAATGCCGATTCTAGATGATATTAGGACCGATGATGCATGATGCCAGACCCTCACGCTCCAGTAAGAAGTTCTAGTTGGGCCAAACTCACTCCTCAAGCGGTCTGTTGCCTACGTGCCACCCAGTCATCGATATCTTCACGCTTCTCTGAAGTAAACCTCATCTCATATTGCAGCATATGTGTCCTCATCCTCTACGAGTTCCGCAAAACAATCTCGGCGACTTTCTGGTTTGGGCCCGGCCAGCTCTGTTTTGCCCGCATGAGCCAGAGTGTTGTAACCATCACCATGATAGTCACATATGCTGGTAGTGACCAATTCATATTGGACGCAGTGACTGGTAATACCGACGGAAACGGCAGCCAGATGAGGGTCCAGCATGTGTACAGCAACGCGAAGCCGTTGACAAAGGGGCCCAAACGACCCAAGCTCCACGGGCCTGGGGTAAATCCTTCCTTGGATTATCTCGCGAGTAGAGCAACTGCAAGCATAAGAGCATAGCTGACGTAGAATCCGATCACAGATAGGGAGGTGATCGCCCAAGTGCCGTATATGTGCTGCTTACAATGTTGAGGAGAGCGAACAGGAGCACGAGCAACGCTGTTGGAGCCGTGTGTACTCAGCATCTGAACTCGGAGAAGATTTCAAGCTCACTCAAAGGAGATTGGCGAAATCTGAGGGAGTTTCACTTACAGGTTAAGCAGATGGCACGACTGGGTACTCGAACGCGTTCATCAACCAGGGCAAAATACTGCGGCAAACCGCCGTCTCTTGCCCACGCCCACGTAAGTCGGGAAGCTGACGAGAACACTGCCATGGCAGAAGAGAATGCCATCACGATTTGTCTCGAAATGAGAGCGGTGGCAAGCATCTTTGAAGTCGTTGCGTAGAGGAGGATGGTCACCAACGGGCTGGTCGAGTTGACGACATCCTCAATATTGGGCGGCATACACAGCTTGCACAGGTAGAATGTGATGTCAGCAACCATGGAATCAACTGTTATAATGGCTCCGATTGTACTGGCAGGACCTACTGTGAATGTGAACAGCATCAATAGTCCTACGATGCCATTGGCAAAGATAGACCAGAAGAGCATACGTGGAAGTGCGAGCTTGGGCTGCTTCGTTTCCTCTCCCATGTGGACCAAACACTCGAAACCTGAGATGGTCTCAGCAGCGACGACTTGCCAATGTCGAGGGCAGTACCTAACAACATACCGATGAAAAGCCACATTTGTGACAGAATGCCAATATTCCAGGAAACAAAATAATTATCCCATCCCGATAGAACACGCTTTTCTAGCATGAAACTGATCGAACTGTGAGGGGCCATGGTCCAGAGCGTCACAATATAGACGCAGAAGAAGACGAGGTTGAGGATCCCCACCAGAACCTCGAACCATGGCACAAGCCAAAAGAACCAATATTGGCGACGGCCATCACAACGATGTGGGCAGCAATAATCAGGAACGTCTTCCACCCTTCGATCATGTATGAAGACGAGTTCAAGGCGACCGCGCCTTCAATGATGATAACGTTGCTGTTGAGGGCGCTCGTCAAGCAAGCAACGTAAGCTACCCACGTCATCCAGCCTTGAATCCAGGTGAGATACCGCCTCCACTGGAGGGGAGCATGCCGCTGATGGTGCTGTCAGTGACAGACGGATCTCGACGTTAAATTGTGGATTGGTTCCTTACATAAGTCCAGTAATATTGAGCCCCGGCAACAGGCTGGATGGAAGCGAGCTCCCCGAACGAAGCAGCCTGGGCTAGGACACCAACGAGCACAATGATGTAGTTGAAGAGGAAGGCCACGGGACCCCCGTTAAGGAAGGCGTAGTACATCGAGGAGCCGACGCCAAGCCATGTTATCAGGTAGGCAGCCGAGAATGAGAACAGCTGCGGCTGGGTGAAGAGGCGCCGGACGCGAGTCTGCGTGATCCAGGGCGTGGAACCATCAATGTCGTGAGCCCGTATGCGTGCCTGGTCGGCTTTGATGGCTGCGTTGAGCGCGGCAAGTTCGAGCTTGTCTTTCGAGTCCGTCATGATGTACTTGATGTTGTCGTCGATGCGGAATTCCCAGAGTCGGGCTGGCCTGGTCAGGCGACATTTGCGCGCGTTCTCGACTTCTTCAATGCCGGCAAAACCGGGGAGCAAGAAAGGTGCTTGGCTCACTACAGACGATCTCGCCCTCCTCGATCAGCTATACCTTTGCGTGTGAAGATAAGCCGATGGAGCTCAGAATAGCGGAAGGAGGTCTATCAATGTCGATCGCTTCTGATGACTTGTTACGGCTGACGGTTTTAGGGCCTATCCTCAATAGATGCCCGGGCTGCCGGGCGGGAGCCACTTTTGATTCTCATGCAGACAGGGGATGATGCTAATCTCACACGTGCAAGACTTCATCAGTGATAATAAGGATACCAACTGTGCAGTCATTTCGGGTTAGTTACGGAAATAGACGCAGAGAAGTGGCACATGTGCATGATCGGACATTCGTTGGCGACAGCCTTGCAAGAGTCTAGACGCTGCACTGCTCCGCAGTGGCCTGCAGCCTGCAGGCTCACGGGGTGTCGGCAGCATCCCTTCCCTCCGCCTCTCTGCGTATGTTTCGTGAGGCTCAATGACCAGAGCTAGTCCGATAGTCATAGACAAGAGTTGTTTAGCACAGCAATTGTGTGCAGGCAGTTCCAAAGTTGTTCAGGCGAAGTGCTCTGGATTGTGAGATGTGATGTACGTCTGCGAATATCCGCTTTCTTTCTATACAACTCTTCTTTGTGGGTAAGTCACTTACTTATCCCAACTGATTCTCTTTAGGCCCTCGTCTCTTGGACTTTACTCCTGGGAGTCCTTGTTGCTTGGTGCCTCATCCAGAAAATGCTCTTTGCTCGGGCCATCTTCCTTCCGATCTTCCACTGTTGGATCCTGCTTTTGGGAAGTCTGCGCGCCATCTCGACCGGCGTCAGTCTTCTTTGCAATCCCCTCCACAAGAGCCTTCGCCGCGGCCAATCGCTTTCGTAGCTCCAGCATGTCGTTTTCGGCCATGTGCGCTGTGTGATCGGGTATATCTCGCGAGGGCAGATTCTCCTCGTTTTCCCTTGGAGCGTCGCCTCCCACAGGACAAGCTTCCACAAGACGAGCTTCCGCGGAGGCCATAGACGTGTCGGCATCAACTCCAGCAGAGGCAGCAGGGCTTTCCACCAGTGCTTCAGGCTCCTTGACACCTTTAGCCGCTGTCTCAGGCGTCTCGGCAGAATCCCCTGCAGAGGTAGTAACGCTGTTCATCGTCTCTTCAACCTTCGACCGCCTCTCAGCCGTAGACACAGACGCCACAGCACCCCCTCCAGCAGTGACAGCGTCGCCCCCCATCATCTGCCTAAACTCCGACTCGCCAACACTGCGATCCTTGTCCACCGACCTCGACTTCTTCCGCTTGCTATGACTGCGGGATTTACCCTCCTCTAACTCCTCACGCCTCATCCCCTCGTCCTCAGCCGCATCACCACTACGTTCCTCTGAGAACATGTACCGGAAACTGAAGTGCTCTTTGCTCAAATGCTCTAGGCCCGCCAAACACGCCTGCTCGTTCTGCCTCTGCAGCGGCGTCCGGTAGCTGTCTTCGAAAGAGGGATCATTGAGGGCGTCATCGTCCCACACCCGCGGGTTGATAATCGCCATGCGCATCGCCCCGGTCCGTGCTGTCGGCTTCGTGTTCGGACTCGTCTCTGGTTTTGCGGTAAAGGTCGTCTTCCTAGCCTCTGAATTTGGGGTTAAGGATATGATCTCATAAGACCTGGAAACGTCCCATCCCTCGCTATCCCATTCATCTTGCCATTTGTCTTTGGCAGTGATCTCTCTAGGTTGGATGTCCTCCCTCGGCCCAACATCAGTATGCCTCTCCGTCTTCTCCGTCCGCGGCCACAACGGCAGACTCTTGACCTTAGCACTCGACAGCAAGTCCCGCAAGCGATTGATTTTCCGAGCCCGCAAACATCTCAAATCCACCTTGAAGCTCTGTACCAGCACCGTGCTCAGGCTTATCGCGGGCGCGCACCCCTCGAACGCCAGCGGCAGCATCCGCGCTGTCAGCGAGCCCAGCTTGGTCCAGGGAACTTGGTCGCCCCACTTGTGGTGGCACAGCGTACGCAGCTCAGCGAGCGCCTCGCGACCGCCGACGAGCTCGCGCGCGAGCGTCTCGCCGCCGAGTTCAACGTAGCGCTTATGCAGCATGCGGTCATCGTAGCGCTGATTGCCCGTCTCGCCGCGCAGCAGGGCGGCCACTCGCCGCCGCATGCCGTATGAGGTGATGCGCGCGAGTGAGGCGTAGCGCCAAATGGCGACGATAGTGGTGCGGAGGTTGGCGCGCCAGGCAGTTTTAAACAGTAGGTCGAGAGTGTTGGCTGAGGGCTGCAGGGGTTGGTATTTGGTTTGCATCTTGCGCAGTACAGTGAGGCCGGTAATGAAATCCCCGTAGATTCGAACATGGTCCATGATGGTGTTATACGTGTCTACTCTGGGTCTCGCCAGGATTTGCTCGAAGATATCTGACTCTGGAATCTGGGAATAACGTTTCCACATGATGTCGACGAGCTTGCAGGCGTCTTCGAGGCGATTGTACTGACCGAGCACGTGGAGTACCTTGTTTCCCGCCATGCGCGTCAGCCAAAGTGGACCATATCGGTTGTCTTGCCGTTCAAGGAATTCGTTAAGGCTGGTGCCATGTACCGCCGCGTGTTCGGCGTCGTAGGATGCCATTTCCTCGCCGATGCGTTGGATGATGCGGGGCGTCTCCAGCATATTCTTCGCGTGCATGGCCTGGATAATGTACTGCTTCAGTTCGATGGACTCGAACATGCGCATGAATAAGATCCAAGTTTCGAAATCTGGCGAGAAGCCCCGTTCAGTCATCATGAACAGAGTCTGCCTAAACTTGCGCAAGTCGCGCGTCTTCACCGGCGCTCGGAGAAGGATGTTGAAGACGTCGACATCCATAGGAATCCCGCGCCGCTCCATCATGATGAACAGCTGTCTGACATGTTCTAGGAAGGTATCACCCTTTGAGGTCATGTAGGACAAAGCCAGCTTCACGACTGAACGTGACACGCTGACTTGGTGGCGAAGGTGGCGAAAGAGACGCATCAAGCGTATGGTGACAGCCCGCTGGTGATTAACGATCTCGTTACCACTATGTTTCTCCGTCGAGTACAGTGTAGAATGCAGCGGCGGATCAGTGTACGAGTCGACGAGCAAAAGCACATAGTCCCTCAAAGACTCGGGAGTCCACTCCTTGGGCAAAGGCAATGTGTACACATGCTGTGTGAGGCTGTGTTTGCGACTACGCTTGCCTTCGTCTATAGACAGCGGCGGGATCGTCAAGTCCCCGGTGATGTCGGTGTTCTCCACGGCTTCTTCGCCGCGATTCAAGGGGCGGTAGAGCCGGGTCACCGTGATTTTGCGCGCGATGATCTTGAACTCTTCGGTGGCCCTGTTGATGGCCTGCCGCGTGCCTGAGAGGACGACGGCTGACGCTTTCTCCGAGACCTTGATGACCGCGCCACTTCTCTTCCTGACAGCGCTCAAGGCTGTGTCGCCAACATCCTCCAAGAGCTGCTCGAGGTCCTCTTTGGCAAATTCGATCCGAATGCCATCCTCAATGTATTCCAGCGACTCCTCTGGGGTGGCCTCGACCATCTGCTCCAGGACATGACGCCAGTCCACAGATGCAGACCCAGCCTCGGCTCGGCGTTTGTCATGCAAGACCTGCCTAGTGATGGCTCTGTGACGGCTGGAGTCGACGCGGTGTTGTTGTTTTGCCGTGCTGGGGATCTTCCTGGCGCGTGGGACGAGGACAGAGGAGGCGAACTTGCTCCGCTCCAGATCTCTTTCCAGCGTGATATCGTCCGAGACCGCCGGGCGCGCCTTCCTCTGCGGCTGCTTGGGCGCATTCTCTACAAGCACAGTTGACGCGTCCACATCGTTGCTCGCTGGTACGGATGAGTATCGCAGGCACGATAATATACCGAAGTGAATAGGCCGTCCGCCGGCGCATACAGGCTCAGCGGGAATGGAGCCGCCCAGTCGCAGAGGTCGAGGTCGAGCCCGCCATGTTGCGACAAGAACGGAGGACATCCGCTATACTGAGATCATGGTAGGAGGTTTAGTTCTTGAAACTGGATCCCTCCGAACGACAATACGCGCAGTGTGTTCCGTGTTGGCTCATCCAATATGATGGTCGTCGTTAGTTGGGTTTTCAATATTGACAAAAATGAGTGAAGGCGCAAGTTTTGACCTTATCGATTAGCGGACAGTGCGGATAAAGACGTCCCACTGTACTGTTATCTCAGAAGCCTGGCAAGCTGTACCGCGACCCGCCTGTCCTTGGACAGAACCAGGGAGGATGACTGCACGTTCGAGATAAACTTACTACCTAATATGTAGGTATCTAGGTAAGTAGGTACCTAGGTAGTATGCCACAACCTGGGGACTGCTGCCGTAAGTTTGCTGTAGGACCGTGTCACTCCGATGAGTCAGCAACGCCGCGCTATAGATGACTATTGCAGCCATATACCGATCATGCCCTAGGTGACTAGGTATACTCGTGGGGGCCTCACACCGGCATGCCGTCCAGTCCCGCCCTATGGGAAGGCGTACCGATGTGAGGCCCCCATTAGTAGTATGATCGTCGTAGGCTGTCAACTTAGATTCGACTCCGCAAAGTTGTGGCCGGTACTTATTGCTTTCCAGCGGGGCGGAGTATCATAAGTAGGCTGGGACGAAGCAGCCGTGGGTTGCAGGTGTAACGAGGTGTTTGTGCTGGTGTTCTGCTGCACGACTTTCATCATTGCATTTTCACCTTGCCCCATCGGGTTGCGTCTGTGTAGAAACGTGACAGGTTGTTCCTCGGAGAGTTCAGTCACGGCAAGTAAGGATATAGAACAGCATTCAGGAGTCGCCGACTGCGTCTTTACCACATGCTGATTACATGGACAGATCATCGGCTTTTCTTCCTCGAGACTGACCCAATGCGCTGCCCGTCATGCACCGAGCTCGGGAGTCTTACCTGCGTTGCCTGCAAGAACGTCAAGTACTGCTCTCTCACATGCCAACAGACAGATTGGCAGTTTCACAAAGTTCTCTGCAAAGACTTCACAAAATTTCGGCCACGACCTTCGCCCGAGATGCGTCGGGTTGTCTTTTTCCCCGCCCTCGCTGCGAAGCCTGAGTTCCGCTGGCTTCCGGTTAGGGACATAGGTGACGAGGAGTCGGGTCCTGTCGAGACAGTGGATTATGAGCGACTTGTCGACAAAGGCTTCGCCTTTTACTCCCAGGAGTGCGACCGGAACGACATCGTCGGCGCGACACTCGACACGGCAATAGCTTTATGCTACGATGACGCCTTTCTCCTCAAATACCATACCAGCAATTCCGCAGTGCTTACTGCTACCAACCGCAAAGTCGGCAATGACTGGCGTGGGCCCATGGTCGCTTACTGCGGGAAGAGGAGAGGAAATGAGATTGTGAAGGTTCAGGACATGGACATGAGTTCCTATAGCGATCTCGTGGCTTTCCTCATTGCTTACCACGATTATGGCACTGAAACTTCGAATCACGGAGGCCCCAAGATTCAAGGAATAAGGACCAATTGCGACGGGGAGCGGACATTGAAGAAATCACCACTTGCAGAAACCGCTATGATCCCGAGACTTCACCCCATTTTCGAGAAAGGCGAAGTGTCCGGCATTTCTCAGGTCGGTCGTGTTGGGGGCCCCGTTATCTTGATGTTTACCTTGACGAAGAAAAATGCTGACTGGTGTTGAAAGAAAATCGGCATGCCCCTGATTCTCTGGAAAGATGCTGCCAAGACGTATCCGCCTCGTCCAGAATACACCTCGGGCCTATGCAACGAGAAAGTGACCTCCATGATGTTGACCTGTACACCCTCTGATGATCGATTCGGGTGGGCACCATTGCACTGGACCGGAGGAGAGGTACCGAATGTACTTGTCGCTCAGCGTGATCGGCAGCCCCTGGAGACCAGCACTTTCGAAGCTTTCGGTGACTTCTGCAGGCATCACCTGCAGACTTATTTCGAGTGGGCTGTTGAAATCAAGGGTCGTAGTCCGGAACAATCTGCTGAAGCTCAACGACTGGTGATGGACGAAATGACGCCAGTACGGTGGGATGAGTACTTGACAAGATGGCTCGCAAGGGACGAGCTGGAGAGACTGGGATCGGAGTCACTGGACAGCCGTTTGTGGGATGAAGCTGGAGGCCCTCGATTACCGAGAGATGTTCGGCAAGCTTGAGAAGACGATGACCTGCGTTGCGCCATTTGCGTCCTAGTCGAAGTCGCCCGTCGTGCTCGCGTTCGATGAACGATCTTGTACCAGTACTGCGGTAGCGAATGCTATCTGACAGCTGTATGAACCAAAAATGATGCTTTTATTCTGGGGGTATGTATGCTAAAAAGGAGGAGTAATTATTTGATGTCACACTTGCTCTTGTCAGGCACACCAGGTCCACTGTTGTCGATGCCTTGCCAGCTCGAGTCCCATCCTTCACACTCGTCTGTTGCTGTACCGGTGTCTCCCTCCTTGACCAGTTTCTTCTGATCGCTCCAGTATTCAAGCCTGGTGCACTCCTCATCGGCATGGTGTATCGCTGCTTTCAAATTATTAGATCTGCGTTGCAGCGTCCCAGTGTCGTTCTCTGCCAGTTCCGTCTGTGTCGCCTTGAATACCTCATTCAGCTTTGTGAGTAGCACCCTCCTTGAAGCCTGAAACACAAAAATGGCCATGATATCATGCATCTTGTGCTGCAGATGCTTTAGCTCCTCCTCTCCGTGTTCGAGAAATTTCTCCACAGCCTCAATTTTCTCCCGGTCGATCCTGGAGCAGCCCAATACAGCCATCAGTGTGTCGATGGTCTCGATGGCCGGTTTTTCGCTCGCGTTGTACGACGAGGAAATGCTCACGCTCACCCGACTGTGTCGACTGCTGGCCTTACTACCGCTCCTTATCGTCTCCCCGCTAGGTCTTATGCTGAAATACTCGGTGTTTAGCATGTGCGGGTCGTTGGACATCGGATCTCTCCTCGCTCTCTGTCTGGTCCAGGCCCGTCGGCGCACAAACGAGTTGTACCATCTAGGCGGGTGCCATGAAAAGGTCTTTGAGAACATGAAAGAGTACTCAAACCCATCCTCGTCGACACCAGTATCTTTGTTTATGTGCCACTCAGGCCAAACCCACACCCAGCTGGGATCGGGCACCTGCGCGGTGTAGATGTTGGTCGGGCTGGGCTTGTGGGCGAAGTTGGTCCACGCTGGGGGATCGAGCTGACCAAGGGCCTTTGGCGAGAAGAGCGGAATACCACAGAGAAAGCCACCTCTTTGATTTTCATATAAGACATCGATGTGGGTTTCGGGGGAGGGTTTGCGGCGAGTGTGGCCATCTCGCGCGGGCCATTTAGACTTGATCAGCGGCGTAGGCTCTTCTCGACGTTAGACACTGCAGCAGAACCTCTGAAAAGGGCAACAGGACTCTTCACCTTCTATCTCGACCCGGGGGATATTATTCTTTCCCCCTGAATTTCGCCGTTTGGAGGAATTGTTCAGCGATCCTTTTGAAGACTTGGATTTGACAGAGGTACTGGCGCTACTAGCACTACGGTGCGAACGAGAGCCGGAGAGATAATTTCGGACCGAGGACGGACCGGGTTCGGCGAGAGATGTGGAAGATGCGGCAGTGGTGTATTTGTACAGCGTTCGGTCTGCGTCTGCAGTTCGTGAAGGGTCTAGAGCATGATCCGTCTGATCACTTTGCGCGACGAGATCTGGGGACTGTGGCTGGGGACTAACAGCCTCCGCAGCGTGGTCGACGAGGGCAATTTCATGATCGTAGTCGCTGTCCTTCAAACCGGGAGCCCTGCGAGAGGACCGCGCGTTGGAGATCTTGCGCATCCTATGATATGAGCAACACCTCTGGCATGGCGAACGGGACAAGAACAATGATTGGACAGAACTGAGAAAAAAAACGGTTTGAATGTCGCTACCGTCGAGGTATGTAAGTATGCCAGGTAACTTAGGTACGTCGTAACCAGGTAAATGTTGCCTCTTTGTAGGATGCTCGAGATTCAAGGTCTAGAACAAGTTGGCCGCCGCTAGTCGACAAGCCGCATCTGAACACCCAGCTGACATCAGGTGGACCATGGATGGTCGGCGCTTGTTCCGCGGGGTCGCAAAGTCGGCGACCACATTCACTGCCGAGCGTCCATAGCTTTCTGGTGTTGGGTGAAGTCCCCAAGACGTGTGACCTTTCACTGAAATGGAGAGTAAGTTGAAGTTGTAGGAGATAGAAACCGCAGGAAGTACTAAGGTACCTAGGTAGCTCTGTACGCAAGGGCGATCCGGGACGTGAGCCGCTGGATGACGTCATCCTCTGGACCCTTTTTTTGCTCCCTACTGAACGGGTCGTTCTGGCTGGGTCTGGGTCTGGGCTTGGCCTGAAATGCGGTACGTTTCAGGCTCTCTCATAATGCATCAACCTCAGTACTACCTAGGTACACAGCTCACGTTTCCGAATATTACATACATCTGTACTTGGGAGATACCTAATGTTCGTTGAAGCAAATGCTTCGCCCAAAAGAGTAAAGTAGGGAATATGCTTAGATAAGCAAACAGGGATGTGGAAGCTCAGAAGCGACCACATCCGACTTCAAACATGTGCCATTCTCCACGGATATTAGGACAAGGAGGAAGGTGGTGCATGCGGATTGAAATATCCTTCCCATTCATTCTTCCATGCGTGTCTTGCTGATTTATATGTTAGATACCCAAGACAGTATCAGTACGGATACCATAGCACACCACCACTTCTGTCAGTCTCCACATGCATGCGCTACTGTACCCCGTATTCCTAGTGCTGCGTGCTACTTCAATAGTCCAAGATTATTTATCTTCACCTTTGAGTATATGATGAACCTCACAGTCGAGCAACCTAAGCTGTGTATGGGCGTACCATTGAGTCGAGACGGCATCATAGCAGCAAATGATCACATCATTGCTGATTCTCACAGATACTGGGGCACAATACGGAGTAGCATGCCCCTATACCCGACCACGACACTTGACTTGCATTCTGTGAGCCTGGCCTTCCTATTGCCGCAGGCAGAGGCAAAGACCGCGACAGTACGGTTTTGTACAGGAGGATATATTTTACATCAGGTGCTTCTGCTGCAAGTACTCGCACAAATACTATGCTTACTGCTGAGTTTGCTGACCGCAACGGTCATCTCTCCGCTGACTCTCCGCTGGACTACCGCTGTGTGCCAATTGCAGAAAAAGTATGGTACAAATTGTGTGCACAGTTGAGGCTTCGAGCGTCGGCGCTGGCGGATGCTGTGCTGATTGTTATCACTTTTATCTTGTCTCTGGTAGTGACTTGAGAAACGCCAGAGTGACCAGGGGACTGTGGCCTGTGGCAAGACTCGACACGAGTATTATGATGAGTATGTACCCTCACCACTACTAACATCCAGATGTGATGATGTGAGAAAGACTGTAGATCTCCTGTACGACAGTGGATGGCTGTTAAGCCGGAAGGAGGGTATAGTGCAGTCCAGTACAGTACCTCGGTCCCTTTGGCTACCTAGGTATTACCTACATGGACCATGTGATTGGCTGGCGGGCAGATCCGACCCCACCAGAAGGACGGGCTAAGGAAGCAACCCGTCGGCTTCCTCTCGCACTTGCAGCTTACCGTCGACTTTTAATTTCCTCCACTGCCTCAACTTGTTGATTCCAACCTTCTTCGCAACAACGACTTCACACGCACTTGGGCTCCCAGTACAGCATTCCATCGCTTGAAGACACAATTACATCCTCATTCAATATACTTCATCACCCTTGGCGCATAGTGGGGACTACAATCTTGTGCGACGCGAAGCCCCGTCCAGACCGAAACTCCGAGTCGAGCCCGGTTCCGTATTCGCCACTGCAATTTTCTAGAACCGTGGCAGCACGTCGCATTCGCCCCTCGCTCAAACATCTCGAATTGAGCTTCAACAACTCCTTCAATCCTATAACCTACGCCCCTCACTGCAAGGCCAGCCCAACCTCAACCCATTCCCACCTACCATCGCGCCATCTCGACCTCTCCCACCTCCATCGCACCCCATCAGATCACCATGTCGTTTTCGAGTCTTGTCCAAGATCTGCCCATGCGCGGCTCAGCTGCCGAGGCGCGGATCCCGGGCCCTGAGCGCGCGACCTCCTACGCCTCCACTGTCGGCGGCGCCTCTCGAACCTCACACATATCGCGCGCCATGTCCTATGCCAGCACAAGCGCCACGAGCGTCAGCATCTCGGGCGACATTTCCAGCCAGCTTCATGGTGGCTACGCACACCCGCTTGCCCGGCAATGGCAAGCAGAAAGGCAGCTTACAAAGGTTGGTGGTGGTACCGTCTATCTCTGCGGTAGCGGTCTAAAAATGCAAGTGCTAATGATCTTCTTTAGTCTATGCTCATCTACCCTCTGTTCGTGTCAGACCAAGATGACGAAGAAGTGCTCATCCCCTCCCTGCCGAACCAGTACCGCCGTGGCGTCAACAAATTGGTCCCCTTCCTCGAGCCGTTAGTACACAAGGGCCTACGAGCTGTCATGCTGTTCGGCGTTCCTTTGACGCCCGGCACCAAAGATGCTCTCGGAACCGCAGCAGACGACCCAAGCGGTCCGGTCATCAGGTCCATCCGCCTCCTCCGACAGCGCTTCCCCCAGCTCTACATCACAGTCGACGTCTGCCTGTGCGAATACACATCACACGGCCACTGCGGCATCCTCCGTGATGACGGCAGCCTCAACAATCAGCTCTCCGTGGACCGGATATCCGACGTTGCCATCGCCTACGCGCAGGCTGGTGCTCACTGTGTAGCCCCATCCGACATGAACGACGGCCGCATCCGCGCCATCAAGCTCAAGCTCATCGAGGAGGGCATCGCTCACAAGACGCTCCTCATGTCATACGCTGCCAAATTCTCGGGCTGTCTCTACGGCCCCTTCCGGGATGCGGCAGGCTCATGCCCGTCCTTTGGTGACCGCAAGTGCTACCAGCTCCCACCTGGAGGCCGTGGCCTTGCACGACGAGCAATTGTGCGCGACATTGGTGAGGGCGCAGACGTGATCATGGTCAAGCCGGCAAGCCAGTACTTGGACATTATCAGTGACGCCAAGGAGCTCGGCAAAGACCTGCCCATTGCAGCATACCAAGTCAGCGGCGAATTCGCCATGATCCATGCGGCGGCCAAAGCGGGCGTGTTCGATCTCAAGACAATGGCGTTTGAGTCGACCGAGGGCATTCTCCGCGCTGGTGCGACTATTGTGATCAGCTACTTCACACCGGAATTTCTGGATTGGCTGTGAGAAGTCACTGTAGAGGGACGTGGAAGCCATCCACATGGTATGGATAGAGCGAATCGTGTCTTCGGAGTTTATAAGGGACGACACAAAAAGCGACAACCTATAGACGTCTTTCTAATACGAACATTGCCTCCTTCTGGCACTATGGCATGATGTGCATTGAGTGGCCCCCGACATGTTACAGCCCAAGAATGTAATGCATCTGACGAGAACACCCTGTGCCAACACGGGAAGACGGCAGGACGGGCATCGCGGCTATCTGTACCAGCGCGGACGCCGCAAAGTCTGGTACGCCAGTCTACTCGCTACCGCCCGGATTCTCAAACAGCCCGGGATCTACAAATCCAAAACGAGCAGTGCCGTCAGGAGGTGGGGCCAGTGGGGCGCTGTCTAGGCGGAATCGAAAGCCGGATGCCAAGATTCGAACCCCCTGCCGAAAAGGGTCTGAGCTCACGAGCCTCATGCAGCAAATGCAAGCACTCAAGCCAGCCTTACAAACACCACGTGCTGCGGCGTAACTTTTGCATCGCCTAGACGGCTTAGCCACAGAGACTTTCGTTTGGTGGTGAGGTCGACTGACTGACTGACTGAGCTCAGCCTGACTGAGTACAGTATGTCTCATGCCCTGAGCACAGCAGGTGTCTGCTGTCAACCTGTGCAACGGGGGCGGTGATCATATGCATAAACTCCTAGACCTTCCTCAGATCAACTCATCTACTTGCGCCAAACAGGTTATGTTGCAGCGCATTCAACGGTTTTGTACGCCATCAGCATTATCGACGGTATTGTGGAGCCTTTTCAACACATACGCAGCAATCCGTGTCAATAATCTATTCGAAATCAAATTGCCTGTCATGTTGATCGTTCTGTAGGGACGTCCTACGTAACAGCATGTGCATCTCCTGCTCGTCCGATGTCAAAACTTGTCGGTCAGATCCCACACACTTTCTTGAAACATTTCGAGAAATAAGCTTGTATGCTCTTCCCGCACCCACAATCGAGGATGATCTCCCTCCACTGATCTCTCCCATCGCCCTTGACCCTGGCTTGGTTGTTTCTGGGCTTTTTTCGTCCGACAGGCCTGTGGTCCACCATGTTACAGCCTACTCGTGACTCGGGGCAAAGACTTCGTTGTGTCAGCTTGAGAGTACTAGCCATTAGTACTGGTGGTCCCTTGGCCGTTTGTTCTGTAACAACTTGTCTACTCGAACTTCAACGAGGCGAACACGTTGAGATTTCCTTTTTCAATTGGAAACACCTGCATTTGTGGCTGAACACTTCGTACAACTTGCTCGACCTGGTCGTCGATTTAGCGACATTCGCCAAGGAAGATCATATTGTTGATGGTCAAGGTGCCAAGCTCGAGTATCTTCTCTATGATCTGCTTCTCTAATAATTCCAGGCTGGGCCTCTCATTTCCCTACTCGAAACTCAAACGTCCCTCCTAAATATTCATCTCCTTCACGCCTTCCTCCTTCGCCTCGTCTAAAGTTTGTTGCTGGACCATGAATGGCCATGCCATGTCCAAGCCGTCACTCTCCTACGAGGAGAACATCTCCCTCCTAGACGAAAAGAGCCTCTCCGACATCGACAGCGAAGCAGGCCGCGCAGACAACGACACTCGCTTCCCATCTTCCTCCTCCTCCTCATCCTCCTCCTCCGCCGCCCGCAAATGGGCCCAGGCCGGCCAGCGAGCTCTCATCGCAGGCCTTCCCACCCTGCCCACGCGAATGCCATCCCGCTCGCACTGCAGCGCCCTCATGCTGAAGACGGCCCTCTTCTTCCTCCCAAGCTTCGTCTCTGCCCGCCTTGCCCACCACCTCGGACATCATGAGCGGCCCTCCTCTACCCACCGCCTAGGCCCCACGGCGTACCTCGACGGCATGCGCGGCCTCGCCGCCTTCATCGTCTTCTTCTGCCACTACTTCTACACCTCCTTCAACGTCGCCGACGGCTACGGCTCCAACGACGCCAACTACGACCTCCTGAAGCTCCCCTTCCTGCGCCTGACCTACGCGGGTCCCCCCATGGTCGCCATCTTCTTCGTCGTGTCCGGCTACGCCCTCTCCCTCAAGCCCCTGAAACTCGCGCGTTCCCAAAAATGGACCGACTTCGCCACCACCATGTCGTCCTTCATCTTGCGCCGCGTCTTCCGCCTCTACCTCCCCACCGTCGTCTCCACGCTGCTCGCCGTCGCGCTGCTCCGCGTCGGCGCGTACGAGTGGAACCGCGACTTTGCAAAGAACCCGCGGTTCCACTGGAACGTGCAGGAGACGGCGCCCAACCGGCACGAGACGCTGTATGCTCAGCTGGCCGAATGGTCCTGGAACATGTTCAACTTTGTGCATATCTGGGGCTGGGAGAAATGGGGCGGCTCGACGTACTACGACGTGCATTTGTGGACGATCCCCGTTGAGTTCCGCTCGAGCATGATGCTGTTCCTTACGCTGATGGGGCTTGCGCGGCTGAGGACCGCGTTGAGGCTTGTGTGTCTCGGGTTGGTGACGGCGTTTTCGTATCGGAGCGATCGGTGGGAGATGGTGCTTTTTTATTGTGGCATGCTCTACGCCGAGTTGGATCTCATTCGTGGGGCGCACACGGACCCCGCCACCACCGCGGCGTTGCAGATTAGCGGTAGCAGCAGTGCTCTGCCGACTGAGGAGCCTAAGCCAATCGACTACGTCGGCACGGGCCAGCAGCAGGCGCCGCGGTGGAAGAAGAAGGGCCCGCTCGCGCGAGTCGGCTGGTTCTTCCTGACGACGCTCTCGCTGTATCTCCTTAGCCAGCCGGACGTGAACTCGCAGCACACGCCCGGGTGGGAAACGCTCTCGACCTTCATCCCGGAGTGGGTCGACGACAAGTACCGGTACTTCCAGTGCGTCGGCGCGGCCCTCTTCGTGTTCTGCACGGCGCGGGTGCCGGCGCTGCAGCGGGTGTTCAACTCGGGGCCCGTGCAGTACCTGGGCAAGATCAGCTATGCGATCTACCTGATGCACGGGCCGGTGCTGCACACGGTGGGGTATAGCATTGAGAAGTGGGCGTGGGGGATCACGGGGACCGAGGGGCGGTGGTTTGTGGTGGGGTTTGCGCTGTCGGCGGTGGGCGTCGTGCCGTGCGTGGTGTGGGCGGCGGATGTGTTTTGGCGGGCGGTGGATGCGCCGGTGGTGAGGTTTGCGAAGTGGGCGGAGGGGAAGTGTATTGTTGTGCCTGAGGACAGGGGGCATGTGAGGGCATAAGTGATAGAGGGCATCCTGATACCTATACGGAGTACTACATACTGTCTTTTTTTCTTGTGTGGGATTCTCCATGGTCGAGCTCTGAAGGTCAGCACTGGCGAGGATACATCGTATATGCGAGCGGCAGGCATATTGGGCATTTTGGGCGTTCGTGGGAAGGTTGAGCTCGATTTGTCGCCTCTCTTCCTGGTAATTGGATTTCGAGTGTCAATATGGACGGTGTCCTTAATCTTGGGACATTGCGCGTGATTCTGCCGAGCCCTGGATGTGAAGACTAGCTTGCGAAGGTGGGATAACTGTGAAAGGTATTCCAAAGTATGGCAAAAGAAGACGCCTGAGCCCATAGGAACATGAGCCCCGAGCATTGATGAACAGGACGCCAGCTGCGAATGTCAAGATGCCTGTGGCTCGAGGGCAACCCGTACCGTCCTGGGGAACAAGAGAGGGAGCAGGCATAGTTGACCAGGTTCTCCAGGTCTGCGAGGCGCCAGAATTTGCTTCCAACGTGAGTATGATCACTTAATCGGCATCGCCGCCACCTGATAGCGGTAGGCTATAGAGCTGAACTTGGGTCTCGGACAATCAATCGGGTGGAAAACACCATGCGGTGATGGACGGTGGCTCCGGCGCGAAATGCGGCACCAGTACACGACAGCTTGCTACTCATCCTAAAAAAAAGTGTTTGTTGTCCATACACGGCCACAGCTCACGCATGCTGTGGCAAGTTGCCATTGCACTCACCTGTCAGCGTTGTCTTGACTCCGGTGTGACGCTGGCGGCCGCGCGATGCTCCACGCCGGCGGCCGAAGGACTGTGCAGCTCCAGGTCGACCGAGTGCGAGGTAGCTAAAGAGAAGCAATGGATAAGAAAAACCATTCCAGTATTGGAGATCTAATACTTTTGACGATGAGAGATAAATACAATCGTCGCCGCCCACCATCGCCACGAAATGGAGATGCTTCAGTATGCCAGCCTATCCAAGTTCCCACTAACATTTTCTACATCACAATCCTCGATTATGCAGTCTCTCTTTTATATGCTTGCAGCATACGCTACACTTGGCGCATGCCATGCCACAGAAACACCGAGTGGATCGATACGATTCGATCTCGCCCGATCTTCTGGCACGGCGTCGCAGTCCCTGCGGAAGGGTGTCCACGACGACAATGACCACACTTTAATGGCCAAATTAGACAACCTCCGCAATTATGGCTACTATGCGGTAATTTGACCATTGGCACGCCACCCCAACCCTTCACGTTACTTCTTGACACCGGCTCAAGTGACACTTGGGTACCAAGTGCGAACACAACGACATGCAAGGCAGGAGACCGCATTATGGGCAGTTGTGAGTATCCATCCTCTTCCGCTTACACAGGGACACGGGACTCACGAAGTCGCAGACGATGTGACCCAATCTTCTACGGCAGAGGTATATGCGTACGATGCGTTCAGCGTTGGCTACGTAGATGGAAGGACCGCAAACGGGAACTACATCGTATGTTCTTCTCCTTGTACCTCAGGCCATATCGAATATCGCAGACTGACGAGCGGCAGACCGACGTTGTTGGTCTGGGAGGTGTGAGCGTCCCCAACGTTACCTTCGGGTACGCAACTGGTCTCTCTCGCTTCACCTCTGGCTTGATGGGCGTCGCATACCCAGCCATTGAAGGCATCAATGCTTCCCACAGATACCCGAACTTCCCTTACACCCTATACACGTCAGGCATCACCAACACGGTAGCCTTCAGTCTGTGGCTGAACGATCAATGTGAGTCTGGCACCTCGCAGTGGTCCTCCAAGGCATTGTTCCTGCTTTGCAGATGTATTGCTGACCTTTGCGCCGTCTCGGACAGACGCTTCGACCGGCAGTATCCTCTTTGGAGGCATTGATCGGGCAAAATACCACGGCGAACTGACGCTCCTAGAATTGTGGACTTCTAGGGAATCAGATACTGTCGATCGCTTTGTTGTAATGCTCACCGATATAACCGCAGTCAGTCCCTCTGGCTCCGACAAGTTGGGCGCCGCGGCATTTCCAATCAAGGTCATTCTGAATTTTGCAAGCGTACTTTCCCACCTACCAGATGACCTTTTCTATGAAATTACCAGAGAAGTAGGAGGTGTCTATGACGAGACGAATGAGTTGGCCGAGGTTCCTTGTGACCTCCAGAGTAATCCGGGCCACCTATCCTTTGAGTTTGGCGGAGAAGGGGGTGCGGTGGTGAACGTGTCTATGAGTGAGCTCGTGGGTACAGCCGAGAATGACGATGGCGAGGTGTTCTGCTTTTTGAGAATACTTCCTGTCAGTCGACAGGGACTTGGCAGGTTAGTCGCTCTCTGAGAGCATCTCGACGAGACAACGACACACTTTACCTTCTGGAGTTCCAGGCTGACATTCAACTCACATCCAGCGAAGGTCAGCTCATCCTAGGCGACTCCTTTCTCCGATCCGCATACGTCGTGTAAGACCTGACGAACAACCAGGCCGCCATAGCCCAGACAAACTTCAACGCCACAACCTCAGACATCGTCCCCTTTCCGAGCCTAGGGGCGCCCGTGCCCCACGCCACGCTGGCGCCCAACAACGGTAACGGAACCGGCGCCAACGATGCGTCCCGGGCCAGCAACAGCAACAACAACAACAACACCTATACAGCGACGGCGGGCTTTTCAGCGTCGTACGCCGCCGCTGCGGGCGCTGGATCCGACGAGGATGAGCAGTCTGCGAGCCTCGTCGGGCCTGCGGTGGGCGGTGCTGCGGCCGGGGTGCTCGTGCTTGGCAGTGGGCTGTACTTGTGGAAGACGTTGGCGGCGAAGAGGCACCGTCAGAAGTATGCTGCTGTTGGCGAGGAGGCTGACCGGGCGCCCGTGGAGGAGGCGAGGGTCCCCTTGGTGCTTGTGGATGGGGAGTACGGTAGGCTAATCAGCTGCACGACGCCTAAGCAATGTGATGGTGACGCACGACTGTCGAGGAGGGGTTTGATAGGGACATCTGCGGCAGTGAGGTTTGGTCAATTGTATAAAGAAAGGTAGATTGTATATAACGCCATGCGGCCCATGCAGCCACCGTCTAGTCTAATTGGCAAAACAAATGAAATAATTCATATCTTGTGCGCAGTCGTTCTGGTTGCAAAGCAGGTGAAGACATGCGTATTTGTATTGAAAGTGTCCCAGCCAGGTGTCCCGAGGCCGCTACCTGTACTCGTATGTACGGAATACGGAGTACCGTACCGTAGATACCAAGACCCAGGGATCAACCCAGTAATGAGAAACCTGATTAGTCACTGGCAAAAATCTCAAAAAAAAGGACGTGAAGAAACATGTCCGCCTTTTTGCCGTAATGCGCCGCACGTCTATTCCCAAGCAAGCACTGCCCTCGGTAGACATAGGACTACTCGAGCTTCCGCGGAATCAACTTAAGCATCAACGGCGACTTCTCCCACACCTGGAAGATGAGCTGCTCGTCGAACCAATTCCGCACATCGCCCTCGAACTCGTAGTCGAAGCGCCACAGGATGCGCGCCGTGATGACGCGCATCTCGGCGTAGGCCAGGTTCTTGCCGACGCAGTCGCGCGCGCCCGCGCTGAAGGGCTTCATGGCGCCGCGGTTGTCGCCGTCGAAGCGCGCCTGGTAGAGCGGGTGCGTGGCGGGCAGCCAGCGCTCGGGGATGAACGAGTCGGGCGCCGTGAAGTTGGCCGGGTTGTGCGACGTCGCGTACTCGTACGTGTGGATGATTGTCTAGAGTCGGATATATAATTTTCAGCATCAGGCCAAATCAAAACAGCTTCCAGGGGATACGGGTGGAGGGAAAACTCACGTCCTTGGGAATATACACTCCGCCAACCTCGTCGCCATTGGACACGCGCGGCGGATTCGCTGCGGCGGGCGGGTAGATGCGCAGGGCCTCCTCGATGCACGCGTACAGATACGGCAGGCTCGCGGTCGAGCGCATGGTGATGTCGGATTCGGACTTGAAGGCGCCGCGGATCTCGTCGAGGAGGAGCGCGTAGGCGGGCGTCGTGCGCAGGTGGAAGAACAGCCCGGACAGCGCCGTGGCCGTCGTCTCGCTGCCCGCGACGACGACGACGGGCGAGTTCATGACGATCTCGTCGTCGGACAGCCCGCGCGCGCCGTCGCGGTTCGTCGCCACCATGTGCGTCATGAAGTCGTTGCGGCCCGACGGGCTCGCGCCCTGCGCGATGCGCCGCATCGAGTTGGTCTTGGCCAGCTCCGCCTGCTCGGCGCCCGCCGCGAGGGCCTCCTTGATCGCGGGCAGGAAGGCCAGCAGCGGCTTCAGCAGCGGGGCCACGTCGAAGAAGCGGCGGGCCTCGTGCGCGCGGAAGAACTTGAAGACGTTCAGGACCCAGGGGTGGTAGCCGGTCGAGTCGAGGCAGTGGAAGGACTCGCCCCAGAGCAGGTCGCCGATGAGGTCGAACGTGACAAAGTTGAGCCACATGACGAGGTCGATGGCCTCGCCCTTTTCCGCGCGCAGGGTGAGCTGCTCCATCAGCAGCTGGATGTACCCGGTGATGATGCCCTCCTGCTCGTACATGGCCTTCTCGCTGAAGGCGGGCGCCATGGTGCGGCGCTGGCGGCGGTGGGTCTCGGTCGAGCCGTTGATGAGGGTGAGGTGGTCGCCCGGCCCAAAGAAGCCGGGCACCTTGAGGTTCTCGGCCTTGCCCTTGCGGTGGCTCCAGACCTGCGGCCAGGCGAGCGAGCCATCGATGCTGACGTTGTTGGGGCCGATGCGCACAATGGGCCCGTACTGCTTGTGCAGCGCGAGGACGCGCCGTGGGAAGGTGCCTGCGATGTGTTCTTCGTACGAGGAGGTGAGCTCGGAGATGGCGAGGAGCTTCGGGCCGGGGATCTTGGAGAGGGGATGGAAGAAGAGACGGTAGATGACGAGGCTCAGGCCATATGCGAGGAGCTGTGGGTGGGTGTGTCAGTGATTGGGTTCTCAGAAGGGCAGCCAGCATGGATGATGTGATGAGGGAGGAGGGAAGAGGGAAGAGCAAGTCAAGTCACTTACACTACCCACAGCCAAGATGGCGAGGGCTGCTTTGGGCCGGGCTTGCGAGAAGTTGAGCGCCTCGGCTTGAAGACCTGCCAGGTCAAAACTAAGTGGTGGTGGTGGCATCTTTCCTTCACGACTGCGCACAAGTTTGAAGTGAATGACGGTGAATTCTCAGGTCGGTCGATTGTGGTGTAGTTCCAAGCAGTGAGACCCAGTTGACTGATCCGGGTGGGCTTTCTTATATCACTCTCAGAACCCCTCGATCCTGCTGCCCCTTCACATGCCCGGAAGCAAGGCATGGTGTCGACGGAGCTCTGCATCTCTCCGGTGCGCCGTATTTGGGGCTGTGGATAACCTCGAATGCATGAATATGAAGATGGCCTTTCCTCAGACTTCCATGTGGATTGACGGGCAGATGGAGTACTACCAGTAATTCCCAGGCATGTCACCTATTCTGCTACAACTGCGTATCTCGGGTATACTCCGTACTGTGTATACAGTAAATATGAGCAATGTTCCAAGCAGTGCGTCCCGGCCCGACTCCTGAGTCGCGACTCCGAACTACTCCGACGTCCGTAAAAGTGGGTCAAAATAATAAAGATGACCCTTTGATGCCCCGCGAACTTTTCGTCTTTCTCTCTGACTCTTATTGCTCTCTCTGTTGTTGTCTACTTTGTACATCTTGCAACAGCACCCCTTGGAGTTTGCAGGGGTTGCATCTGCTCCCTGTCTGGCTTTCTTTCACATACACATGTTTTCAATAAAAAATACAAGGAACCCCCCTCCCATATTTCTAAAATATCGAGCAATGTGCTGTATTGTGGTGTGATTTATCCCTCTGCCCACTTTACTTTCCGCCTGCCCTTATGTCTTTTGCCCAGAATTGAGGATGGTCTTTTAGGTATTTTAGCTAAGTATCTTCGCCATATTGCCCCAATGGAGGGGAATCTTTAAGACCAGAATGTGATCTGTAGGTTACCCTTTGGTTCTGGAAGACCTTAGTGGTGATGAATTATCGGCATACTTCACCAATAAGGTTGTGCGTCGACGAGGTGCAACAATTAAGGATGTATAGTGCACTACCTACTTTGCAAGTGATGTATGCGTTATGAAGAAGAGAATCATTATATTGTGTAGTTAATTCTCTTTGTGATACATGCAAAAGCTTTTCCTTTGGACTCTGATTGTGCTGCCATCGAACACTGCAGTCCCATGTTCATATGGCCGTTCATTCCCTCCAGTCCTCCCAATAAGATGACACCATCAAGCTGCTGCACAATGCGTACCATATCCTCAGCCAGGACTACATTGCAGCTGTCCAGAAACAGACTATCCCAAGGTCCATCTAACCAGGTGAATTCGCCTCAAGCGTTGAAGACCAACACCACCAGCCCAGGACCTCCCAGCCATCCTGAAAGCCAGTGCAGTGGATAGGGACGGGTAGCATCTTGCAAGCGCCTAGAATGCATGATGGTGATTTCAGCTTGAGGGAGAGTGAGTGATGGCTCCCAGCTGGCCATCAGAGAGCTCGACTTCGGGACTGTTTCTGGCAAGCTCTGCAGCAGCCTCAGATCTGTGTCTGGCATCATCAGTCACCCATGCTGCAAACCAGTCGGGTGGCTGCGAATCAGTGACATCGAACTGAAGCTCCTGAAGAAGGCCAGCAATAGGCCTGGGGGTCACGATGCCCTGAGGTAGAACAGTGCTGGCCACCAGCTGCGAGCCCAGGACTTCGATATGTGTGGCACCACTTTGGACAAGAAGCTTGGCAATGTCATACTCCGAGTGGCACAAGGCATGATGCAAAGGCGTGACCTCGGGCCTTAGGAGTGACCAGTCTGCATGGGTGCAGTGTCCTGAAGAGGTCGCATTGACGTTGGCACCTGCCTTCAGGAGCTCTTGGACAATGTCTTGATGGCCCTTGCTACAGGCAATGTGTAAAGGCGTGCTCCAGGAGCTGAATGCCTTGACAAACCTGTCTCTGGTAGATCGAGGGAAGGTCGCTAGAAGCCAATCCCAGTGGACTCCATGTGGAGTGCGGCCAACATCATTGTGCTGAAATCCAACAAGATCACCACGCCGGAAATCTGGTACAGGTAGGATGCCAGAGAGGGCACGTACCACACCCAAGCAAACCAACTGCTTGGTCTCTTCGTCAGGATAATACCACTGCTTCATCTGGAGGCCAGGCCGTGTCAACAGGTTGTCAAGGCGTTGCTTGAACATGCTTTCAATTGACTGATGCTTCAGCCTCCAAGATAGAGGCCGATAGATTCCGCCTGGTAGGCGAGTTCTGCATGAAGATGCCTGTGCATGGAAAGCATCCTGGGAGGTGACAAGCTGATTTGGGCTTCCCCCACAGGCAATTGTGCGCTTGAGAGTGTTGAGGTTTCCGTGCTCGGCAGCCCAGTAAACCAGGTTGAAAGTGTCTTGCTTGACGACATATCGGTAGAGGAAGTCGGTGGTTGTGATGTGAAAGAAGCGGCTTGTCTTTACGAGGTTCACAATGTCGCGCTCCTCACCTGTCTCCAGGACAAGCTCCACAATTTCGAAAAGGAGCTCATTGGACAGCTTATAGAACTGAGGGGTACTGGCAGGAGCCCTCATGGGCTTTGCTGGCAAAGGAGCTGCCATTGTTGGTTGGCGGGCTTGTGCTTGCCCAGGTGGTGTGTATGTACCTAGGTAGAGATTTTGTGGAGGGGTACGTCGTCTGCGGACGATGCACACAGTCAGCTGTTGTGCCTTGCTGTTAGCCATCGGATCCTGTTTGGGTGAAGGCAAGATGTGTTGCAAATAGAGAGGAATGGATAGATCAAATATAACATACCAGAATACTGCTTAGGTCCAGATTAGGTCGATGTAGGTGGGCTATTGAGAGGCACAAGATGGGTTCAGGTGTGTCGGGAGGAAGGAAGTTGTTTTGAGAGCAGGGAGCTGTCGACGATTTTAAGCGAGTAACTGCAGGCTTGGGTACCTGAGCCTGTTCTGAGCAGGAATGGGCTCAATTGAGCATCTCTATTCCCAAGTCAAGTGAATCCCTCTCCCTGTCCCTCACCTTCCCCTTCACCTTCACATTTGGAACAGGCAAGTAGGTTGACAGCTCAGGTCATCTACGGCGATATGTAAGACAGCTTCCATATGCCAAAATTAAGTCTTTTCTTTCACAAGACCTGTTATATCCAGTTGTAGCCATACAAAGTTGCAGATTCTAGGTTGACTATTTATATCTGTCTATGAAGTCCAATATAAGAGCAGCCAATTTACCTAATTCTACTACAGTCTATGACAGGATCTAGACTCATCTAGACTCCCATGTGAATTCACCTTGTCTCAGTGGCCTCGAGTAGAAGCAATGCTATAACTTCTGAAGAGAAGAAGTGGAAAGAACTACCTAGGTAACAGAGGGGCGCACTTGGGCACTGGAAACATGCTCTTCTGATCCCGAAAAACCTCAGTACCTACTTAGTACCTAGGTAATTACTACCTAGGTACCTAAACTCGTCCTGAATCCAGCAGACTTATTTCCACTTTGTCAAAATCACAAACCCTCCTTTTTGTAATACTTGAAAAGTTGCAGCAAATAGGTTATACTGGACTTGTTCTCTCTCATATCCATTCAAAATCAATGCTCTGTGCCCTGAATTCTGCAGCCTGAATGGGGCGAGTCCATTTCACTCAAGCAGTCCTCTATTTCTACTAAGCAGGACAATTCATCTTCCTTGACCTAGAACATCAAGAAGTATGCCATCATCGAGAGCTTGCAAGTGCATGTATGACAACATCTACATGGACCATCATCGTCTTCATATATCGCTGGCCAGCAGGTAACCATTGTAAAGTTACTCGTCAAGAAGGGCATAATAGCTACTTCTTCATCAGGAGGAACTTTTCGTTCCGCTTTTCCCCAGACCGGTCACAGCTCTGCTCATGAACTGCAGTGCGCCAGAAAGTCCTGCAAAGCGTCCTGGCACTCATACCTAGGTACCTGCCGTGTCACACACCGGCGGCGCCTACGTTCCCTCCCACGCCGGTCCGTCTGCGAACGGCGTCAATGTCGCATTCGACGACAGCGAGGCGGTGATGCGGTTAATATCCATGTCGCCTTATACGCAAACCGCCTCATTCATGGGCTTCGGGGCCATGTAAAAGCTCCCTCGCGGGAACGGTAGACCTAGATATCATGCGGTCTTGGTCATGAGCTCTCCCAAGCACCAGGTCTTAAGGCCTGCGTTGGTGAGTCTCATATGTGGGCCATCAATACAGTCGTTTGCACATTAATCTAGCTGGGTATCAATTAAGGCATACGAAGGCACACATCTCATTGAGCCTTCTGGTCTATCTCCCTTCTTGCATCCCTGGCATCCTTGAATTCCCCCCACCCTCGCCGCAGCTGTAAGGTATGGCGTTCGGACAGCCGCTGTATCAACATCAACGCCCTCGAGGCTGAGCTTGAGTCGACGCCGTCGACTTGCAGCCCACGCACTATACTGAGAATCCGTGGCCTTACCGGTTTCATTTGCTTCGCCCGAGATGCAGATTTTGTCGCAGAGTATCAGCATGCTCCTTAATTCGCTGCAAGAGAGCGAGATAAAGAAGTTCCACTCATCATCGGATACGTTTGCAGCCAATCAAGCTCTTCGTTGATGCGACGTCTTCTTGTTCGATCGAGTCTTCGGACTGAACGGAGTGTCGAAAGTCCGGGCAGCTGTCCAGGGATCAAAGCTGGCCTCAATTGTCAAGAACAAGCCGATCAGGTCTGATCCTGCTTCTCGTGTCCTGGAACTGGCCATTCGCAGCCCGTATACGGCTCCGTAGGGAAGTGTTAGCAGCACGAGCAGACCAGCCAAGAACATCCCAACAGGTTCCACGACTGCCCCCCCCCCCCCCAAAACAACAACACAGCATACTACTCCAGAGAGACCAGCAGGTAGGTAGGGGACGCCAAATGCATATTCCAGAAGCTTTCGACTGTGTTCCTCTTTGGCGTGACCCGCAAGGACATGGGCAAGCTCATGTGACAGCATGAAGGCGAGCTCGTCCTCGTCTTTGGTAAGGGGAAGCATACCTTCGCCGATGAGGACAGTTGAGTCATCCGCTTTCACTCCGACCATAGCCCCTGTGCTCCGCCTCCTAGTCAGCTAAGCTGTATACAACTTGCGTTTGCGCTTCACCGCTGATGTTGTGGAAGGATTTGGAAGCAACAGCAACTCACCAGAATCCGGCACCACATAAATCTTCCAATCTCGATCCTCCATACCAGCTGCTGCTGCCACACGTGCAAAGACTCTCTCGATCATTCCGAAGAGCTCTGGATTTTGCCCTTTGATCTTCTCCAAAAACTCGATTTCCTCGTCTTCTAGGAACACCACCGGATCCGGCTCTCGAGCGGCGTACCGACGGCGGCCAGTGATGGGCACATCGTCGCGATTCACGAACCATACAGCGGTTGTTCCGCCACAACATAGCAAGACCACCACTGTGTAGCTGAAAATCACGGGGGACGCCTGATCGAGGATTTCAGACACATCAATTTAAACCCCATCCCGCTCTCTCTTCTGTCCATTTTCGCGTGGTCTGGGCCGTGTCTCCTTGCTTAGGCCCTTCCCAAAATTGGTAGTGTCATGGTGTTGTGGGCGGTAAATGCGACGTGGTGGGTGACTTCTTTGACTGCTGTAAGCCCTGAACCCCATGCATGCAATCCATCGTGTTCTTTTCGTCGCTCTGCACAGAGCCCTGGGCTGTTTTGCAGACCGTGTGCCCTTAACTTTGACGTGTCTCCGAGACGCATCCGCCCAAGGGCACGAGGATCCCAAAGACGCGCGCTTTTTGTGCCGCCCGAGCGGACGGCGGTGGAGAGTAACATTTTCGCGACACAAAGTGCCTACCTGGCAGCGAGGCTCGTATTGATGAAATGTGTAACTGAGACTGAAAATTGAGTGTGTTATTATCAGAGCCTGATAGCTCTCTCCTTCCAGACAAATCGGTATAACTCAATCTGTCTTGCAAACAACTGCGTGTATTTTACGGTGTGTGGGCCCGGCCGCCCGGTGTGTATACTTTTAGACAAGAGATACCTAGGTAATGCGCAACCTGGCCTTGATGATGGACGAGTTTGTTACAGTAAGTTCATGGATTAGGTGTGCTTGCAAGTCGCTTGTCCCGTAGCTTGATTTGAGTCCAACGCTGCTGTGCCGCTTCGGCGCACTGCTGTTACTGTAGCAGCATGGGAGGTGGAAACCCCGCGATCTCAACCGCAAAGTACTCAATGTGGGTTCGAACACGGTATTGCGAAGTTGAGCGACTGCATGTGTGTAAGATGTTCTTCAACTTCTGAGTAACCTTGGGCTTTCCTAAATATTGGATGCGTCCCATCCCACCTTCATACCCTGCCCGCTCACCCTCTTCCCAACTTCCAAGAAAACGAGCTAACAATACCCTTTCTTCGGCGTCATTCGGTTGACTTCCTCATCTGTCCCCTGATGGATCTGTACCTAGAAATGCTGCATCCCTTCAGCGCCAATTCACGGCCTCTCGCCCAGCAATGGTGACCCTCCTCGATCAGCGCGGCGTGACGGCGTCGTTCTTCCTCAGCCTCTCTTCTCCCTTTTTCAGCAATTCTTCTAATTTGAGGCACATCCTCGGCAAAAGGCCAGGAAATGCGTTTATACCGTCAAAGATACCTAGGTACTGTAGGCGCGTCTCAGATAACTTCCGGAAGCCCTCCTTGGTCCCCCCTTGATACTCTCAGACATCCCAGCCGGGTCTGTGGCAAGACACAGATCCTGGACCATGACCTCGAGCACTTGCAGCCGTTGACGGAAGCATTGTGTGGAGCCAGCACAGAGAGCCACACATTGAAGCCCCATAATCCATTCAATCCAGCGGGTAAGTCGTCGCTTGCGCCCTGCCTCATTGTTGTCAACTTTGACTGGTGGATAAGACGTCCAGAGGTGGCGTAAGCCGAGCTGGCCGGCTCGCGTTCGACCCCTGAGTTGTGCGACTCTGGACATACTTTCCAATCATGTACCCGTACGGGAAGCCCAACGGTCTAGAACATGCAGTAATGGTTGATAATGACTGCAAAAGGGAGCCTCATCCTTCAGACGTACAAGGCGAAGTCGACCTCGGGTCTGAGACACTGCCGCTCCCCAGTATAGGGTCAGTTTCTACATAAATAGCTAGCTCTCAGAGCCATACAATCAAGGCACACTCGAGCATGTTCTTTGCGGTGTTCCCAGTCACCGTGGCTCTCACTACTATTTTTCTGCTTCGTTGTTACAAACCAGGTATGTCAGCTGCTGAGGTCCCTCAGCGCACTGGGCGAGGCTCTCATATCGGCGATGATTCCATAGCAGACCTCATTGCTGGCTTAGAGACGGATCAATACACGAGCGAGGACCTCATCAAGGTAAGATTGTCCTTTATAGCCTCCGCAGTGGACTCCTCGGGATAATCAACGCTAATAAGCATGGCAGACGTTCTCGGCTCGAATCGAGGAGGTGAACGGGGCAGTCCACGCGATTAGTTTCCTGAATCCCAACGCGCTGACTGATTCTCAAGAGCGCGACAAGGAACGCAGAGCTGGAACTTCGAAGGGCCGTCTGCATGGCATTCCGATCCTATACAAAGACATCTTCCTGACCATCAATGCCACACCTAGTACTGGTATTGGGACTATTTTCTTGCTGCTATTCACATTCCGACACAACAACGACTTTTTGCTGACGATCCTGCTTTGACAGTCGGCTGCTATGGACTGCTCCATGGGAAGCCGAAATTCGAGGCTGCCGTCATCAGGAAACTCAGGGAGAGTGGCGCGATACTCCTCGGGTCCACTGTCGCTTCACAGTGGGCGAACTATCGATCCCCCGGAAACACTCCAAATGGGTGGTCGGCGGTTGGGGGCCAATGCATCGGCATCTTCAGACCAGACCAGGACCCAGGAGGCTCCTCAGCGGGAAGTGCGGTTGCTGTAGGACTTGGACTCGCACCGGCAGCTCTTGGAACAGAGGTACGCTATGATAGCAACACCATGTCTTCTTGATGCTTCTAACCATCTTCAAAAAGACGTCGGGAAGTTTAGCGTCGCCCGCTTGCAGTGCAGGCGTCGTCGCCATCAAGCCAACACGGGGGTTGACATCTCAACATGGAACCTACATAGTTGCAGCATCTCAAGATAGCACTGGTGTAATCGCCAAAACCGTGCTTGATGCCGCTACCGTTCTGTCGGTCATCGCAGGTAACACAGTTCTCCCGTATGGCGAGAGCCACAGATAGCCAGCTAATATTCATATAGAAGCCGAGTCATCCGACGATGGGATCAGCATTGACCTCGACTTTGCTGCCTCGTGCATCGATGATGGGCTGATTGGTCTCCGAATCGCCGTAATGTTCCTCTTTCTTGACCCGTGTAGCCTGTACTGACAGTGACTAGGTACCCAGGCATATCATCAAGCGTGACGAGCATGTTATGCACATGTTTGACGACGCCCTCGACTTGATGAAGTCTCGAGGGGCCATTATCGCAGATGATGTGGAGTATTCTGATTGGCCTCTAAGCCAGCAGGACTCGCAGCTATTAACTATCTCGCGGGACGTGGATATGATCAAAAGTAAGAATTTTCCCAACATTGCTGGTGCAACATTGCTGGTCATTTCCCTAACAGCGTGGAGCAGATTTTGACGATTTCTTGGATTCCTTCGAAACATCATCCACGACCATTCACTCTTTTCGAGAATTAATGGAGTATACGGCCAAGACTCCAGAAGAAGAGAAGGATCAATGGGGCATGGAGCGTTGGGAGCGCTGCGACTCGTTATCAAACGATTTCCCGTCTGGGAGTCAAGTCTATAATGAGTCCGAGGCCTTGGTTTCTCGTGTCACAGGACAGATATCGGAGCTCCTCGACCGATACGACTGCGATGTGATTGCTGTCCCTTGGTGGGTAAACACCGCGGCACCTACAGCTGGGTGCCCTCAAATCAGTGTCCCTTTACCAGTCTATCCGGACGGCTTTCCAGATCGAAAGTTGGTGAAGGGACTGGTCACCACTGGGGAGAAAATACCGTAAGACAATGACTGGTCCCCGCGTGCCCTTATTTCTTACTGAAAACTTGACAGTACTGGTATCATGTTCGTTGGAAGAAGATGGGACGACCACAAAGTCATTCGAGCAGCCCATGCTTTTGAAGTTGTTACGCAGCATCGCTTGTCATTCAACCCCTGGATTAGCAGTGAGGTTGATGTGCCTAAGTGTGTTTCAAAAGTCTAATATCAGAGAGAGGATATCGTGTCCCATTACCTCCGATCGGGGCCCAGGAATACGCGGTACTCAGAGCATTATCGAGCTATATATATAGATGAAGTAGATTCGATCTTCGCGTGCTTACTGCTCAAGTGGGTGTGTGCTTTTCGAATTCTGGAACGCGCCCTCCCTCTCCGAGAACGACCTTAGAAGCCTCGGAGAGCGTAATCTAAGTAGACATACGCGAGATAATGACTGCCCGCTGCCAGGCTTGTATGAAGAGCCGAAGTGTGTGGTTTTGGGTTGTCATCCAAGCTTCTGCTATCCGATTTCCCCGATGTGTTCAGCCAGAATCCGACTTTTAAGGGTGTTGCCAAAGCCTTCCATGACTGGCCGTTGATGGGACTCTACTTCGGGACCCAATATGCGCTGCGGTTAACTGATGCGATATTTGCAGGGAGAAACCTGGAGGGTGGAACTCACAATATTCTCGAAATGTCGTCAAAGTCCACTGATGTCACTCTCTATCCGGTGCCGTTAGCCCGCGGTGGTGTGGGTGCGCTTGATATGAAAGAATTTCTTGGTTGAGGTGATGTGTCTATATGGTTTGATCGAGTCGAACAGTATGCTGCTCGTGAGGAAAGACAGACCGTGTTGGAATTCGATCGGTCTGGCTTTCAGGTTTTGACGAAGTAGGTGGTCTTTCCCAAGCGGTGGTCAACAAGACTATTCCCACAGCCTAGACCCCTGGTGCCTTCACGCTGAATTGGTCAACAACAGGCTTATACCTGTCCTCCAATATCTCCTCCGCACTCCGATCCAACACCTCCTCTGGCTTCGCATACCGCTGCTGGATGACCTTCTCCGCATCCGCCTCCCTTACTGCCTCCGCCCAGTCCGCCTTTGCCTCTCCAGCCTTAACTTCTGCTTTCTCTTCCGCCAGCCCCACCGCACTCCGCGCCTGCTCCGCGACCTCCTTCCCCTTCCTAAACCCGCGCTCCCAAATACTCACACCTGCCTCTTTCGCCTCCTTCGCCGTCCCCTGCAGGAACTCACCCGTCGCCCCCGCCGCCTCCTCCGCCCTGACCCGCGCAACCTCCGCGGCAGCGACCGCGCTCTCCCCCGCCGCGGCGCCGACCCGCGCGGCCGTCTGCGCCGGCACCTCCCCGCCCGTCGCGCGCGCCCACACTCTCAGCACGGCATCCTCGGCGTCCTCGCGCGCCGCGACCCAGTCCGTGGTCGTCGCCCAGCGCACGGCGCCCTCGACCTCGGTGTTCCAGCGCTCCTTGGCGCGCTCGAGGAACGACGTGTTGGGCGCGTGGTAGCGCTCCGCGCGGCGGCGGGCTGCTTGCGCGAGCAGCTCTTGTTGGTGCTCGAGGAGGGCGAGCTCCTCTGCGATGGTGGTGGGCGGGGGCGCCGAGGCGGGGATGTAGGAGAGGCTGGAGAGGATGTGGGTTTGCGCACGGAGGGTCTCGGCTTGGTGCTGGCGGATGTGTTTGTGGGCTTGGAGGGTGAGGTAGGCTGTGCCGAGGACGAGGGTTACGCCGCCGGTCTGTTGGAGGGGTGGTATTAGCGATAATTTCGCGAGTTGCGAGGGACTTGCTCAGTGTTGGGGTTGGGAAGTGCATACGAAGCCAGTTGTGAAGCCCATGGCTGGTAATTGTCGCGCCTTGCGCGGAGGGTGTAGGATGCTGTCAGGTGGACGTTTCGGATCAACTGGTATGGCACTACTAGGTAAAGGAGTCCTCTAGTGCAGAAAAGGTGAATGGCCGTGGTTTCGCCGACAACAGCCGTGTCGTAGTGTCGCGAAGGTCTGGGTGAAAGTTACGAGATGAGGTCAGTTGCGGTTGAAGCTGGGTTTACGCGAGAAGCCGATACCCCTGTAAGTACCTATGAAGTACTTCGAAAGCACATGTCACTATTATTTTAGCTCCGAATAGACTGAACAAGGCAGAAATAATACAATATGCTACGTAAACTAAGCAAATGAAACAATCATGCTCAATGATCTTTTTTGACATTTGAGAGGCGGGATGTAGCTCAAAATCAGTAGAGTTGACGTCGTAGAGTACATGTCCGCAACCTTGTCCCGGCCTAAAAAATCACGACCCGCTGCCATTCAACGAATGTCCGGATCCAAGACTTCGGACCGCAATTCACCCTCACTTTCCTCTCAGGCACCCCCGACAACAACCCACCACCCCGCCCACAACCACTGTCTGAACCATCGCCAGCGGAAGGAGACAGCAAGAAAAGAAACCAGAACAACCACTTCCGTCCCTCATCCACACCAACACACAATGTCCGGCCCCTTCCGCGCCACGCTGGCGCGGTTGGCCGGTGGGCACATGAAATACCGGACCCTCGGCCGCGACTCGGCGCATCGACAAGCCCTCCTGCGCAATCTGGTGACCTCAGTCATCGAGCACGAGTCCATCCACACGACCTACGCCAAAGCGAAGGAGGCCCAGCGCCTCGTCGACAAGCTCATCACCCTCGCGAAGAAAGACACCCCCAACTCGCGGCGGGCGGCGCAGGCAATCCTTTACGTACGTTGATTATCGGGAAGCGGAGAAAGAGCAGCATGGATGTGATGGGTATCAGAAGCAGTTGGAAGCTAATGCTGGCATAACAACAGTCACCACACATCCACATGGACAAGCTCTTCGGCGAGCTACGCGAGCGCTACATGGAGCGGCCCCGCGGCTACACGCGCGTGCTGCACACGGAGCCGCAGAACAAGCACCAGCTCGACCAAGCGCCGTCCGCGATCCTGGAGCTCGTCGACGGCAAAAAGGACGTGCGCTTCGCTATGACGGCGGCCGTCGTCGCGCGCGACGAGATGATGTTCAAGGACTGGCGGCAGTTCAACCCTGTCACGGTGGCCAACGTCGAGAAGCTCGTGCGGTACCGCAAGAACGGCTGGGAACTGTTCAGGCAGCTGGTGGACAAGATCAAGTACGAGGAGGGCCCGGCGTTCCGAGCGGAGGGTAGACGGCTGCGGGAGGAGAGGGGTTTGGAGCCGAAGGGCTTCACGGAGAGGGGCGGGCCGAAGAGGATTCCGAAGGGGCAATCTCCGTTTCGGGAGTGGACGCATTAAAATTCTATTTGAGGCGCCTTGGAGGGCCGTTTCTGATTGTGGATTCGCTGTGCTTCTGTGTCCCCTGTGAAGTGGAAAGGGAGCCAGTAAGATGGCCTAGGGCTGAGCTTGTGCAGTGCACAGTGCGGCTACATCGAATAGATGAACTATCTACACAAAATCGAAGGTATCCCCCCTTTCACGAATCATCTTCCCAACCCTCTGACTACCAACAATCCTCTCCAGCCTCAACACATTATACTTCGAAAACATGACCCGGACTGTTCCCTGCCCAGGTTCAATCCGCATATCTTGCTCCGCCTTCGCCAAGTTTGCGCCCACAATCTCCTTGTAGAACAGCGGATTATCCGGCAAACTATACATAATGATCCTCTGCACACCCTTCAGCACATATCGCCGGAAGTGATGCGCCCTCTCCGTATACAGCAGGACCTTATGCCGGCCCGCAAAGAAATGCGACCGCGCCCTCGACGCCTCCGGCACAGAAGCATACTCGGAAATCGTCCCGAAGGTCAGGCTCTCCGCGGCCGGGTTGTTCGCGAAGTAGTTGCGCACGCGGACGAAGTCGAGGTACGACGGGATGAAGATGAGCGTGCCCACGCTGTCCTTAGAGCGTTTGGCCAGGGACGGGAGAATGGCTTTCGTGAAGTAGGAGAACCGTGCGTCGGGCTCGTCGGTGACGGAGGGCGAGTCGAAGCGCGAGAAGGTCTGCCGGGCTTTGACGCCGATGTCCTGGATGACGCCGTGGTGCTCGGGCTCGATGCGGACTTTGCCCGCCCAGTTGCGACAGTGCTGGCGGAGGAGTTTGGATAGCTCCGGGGTGTTGAACTGGGAGAAGACAATGTTCTGGCGGAAGTACTTGCCCTGGTCCTCGAGGTACCAGTTCCGCACTCGGCTGAAGTCGCAGCCGTGGTCGTCCTTGGGCTGCAGGTTGAGGTGCTCGAAGATGTACTCCATGTGCTCCCAGTTTTGCATCAGCAGGGCCTCTGCTTGGTCGACGATGACGATTTCGATGGAGCTGAGGAAGTCATGCTCGACCTTCTTGCCGTCCTCGGATCCGATGGCCATTCTCAGTCCAAGGGGACTGGCGATGAGGATGTCGGAGTTATAGAACTGTGCAAAGAACTTCATTGTCTTTCTCGTGAACTTGACACCGATCCGGAACATGTCATCGTCATTGCCAGAAAAGAGGTCTTTGAAGTCGGCAGGCTTGTCGCCGGTGAACCTGTCCTCTGCATCGTGATATGAGTCTTCGAATCGCTTACGGTTTTCCTGCGTTTCAGGCTCGCAGATGGAGGCCATTGTCTCGACCATTTTGAAACAGGCTTCGCGGGTTGGCAGGATCATCAGCACCTTTGGTCTGGTAAAGCCCTGATCTCGAAGTTCCAGGTCCTCATCTTTGTGGTGGACCAATTTGGCGTTGTTTTTGATAACTCGATCCCGTGTTCTGCCAAGCTATTAGTGGTTATCTAAAGGGGAAGTGGAAGAGTGAGAACTTACTTGAAGACGTGGTTCAGCGAATGAAGACAAGCGAGTCGTCGTAAGCTCTCGCCATTTGCTGTTGTTCGGTTGCAATAAAGCACGTCGTTGTATCCGAATACATGTGGTGCGAGGGACTGTTCCACCGCATCGAATTTCATCTTCTTGACGGCCCCAGTCTCCAGAAGCTTGTGCTTGAGGGGTAATTCTGCAGCACTCAATACTGGTGATGGGACCGAGACCTCGTCAGAGTCGTCTCCCGTGTCGGGACCATTCAATACTGTCCTCCTTCCTTTCGCGGCGACCTTTTTCGTTGTCCACTTCCCATCTGCAACAGCTTTTAACCTCCTTGCCAAGTTGGCCTCGTCGATGGCAACAAAATGACTGTCGAAGGGATCCGATAGGTCAATTTTTTCGTCTTCATCGTCATCTTCTTCGTCAAAGACACCTTCTGTGTCGGCCTCATCAGGGGCCTCTTCGGGGTCTTCCACGAAGTCGGGGTCTTCTTCGGTCTCCTTCTCTGGTTCAGCAGGCTCGTCCTTGGGTGTCTCACTGGGCGCGCCTTGGTGATCCAGCTTTCTCCGTTTGGCACTCGGCGCCTCTGATTCCTCAGTTAAGCTTTTGATGAGAGCCATGTATGGGCGAGCCTCGGCGGTGTCCTCATTGTCTGATTCCTCTTCCAGGTCATCAATTTCTTCTTCTTCCACATCTGAGCCTTCAGCAACAGATCCCTCTTCTTCGTCCTCTTCCGAATCGCTGTGATGATGTTAGTTGTTTGGCACCAGAACGTAATGCGACATGCCCGCAGCACAGCTTACCTGTATTCGACTCGTGCGCTGTCGAACCTTGGCCCTCTCTGCGCAAAGTTACCATCTCTTCCTCGACCTCTACCACGCGATGCCCCACGACTGCCTCCTCGACTTGCACCTCTCATACCTCCTCTGCCACCTCCCCGTCCACGAGAACCGCCTCCTCGGGAGCCTCCACGAGAGCCTCCCCGAGGCCCACCACGTGATCCACCTCGACCTCTGAAAGCCATGTTATGACTTGTGATTTCTGAAATTTCAGATTACTGCCAAAGTAAAGAAAAGAAGAATTAGTTATGATACTGAAAAAGTTCATGAAGCGAGTGAGGTAGCGTCCACCGGACAAAATAAATACCTTATCTTATCCTTAACTCAGATTCAAACAGTCAGGTAGGCCAACTGACCAGGAGATAGTGTTCGAGGTGGTTTGAAAACTCGAGATACGCAAGTACCTTGCCCCCTGTCCCTCATTAGTTTGCGCACAATCGGAAAGGGCCCCACATTTTGGCAGGTTCCTGACAAAGAAGAGGTTTTGCAAACACCAGGAACAATCATCGCGGGGTCTTGGTCGGCTTCTCTCTGCCACACTCTTCAGCCTCCTCACACTCTCTTCCGACCCGCTTGAACCGGACTCTCTCTTCGATCCTCGCCATCGGTCTTCTCACCAGTTCAACCCACATAACGACCGCAAACATGGCGATCGAATCAGACGAGTTCCTCCACCTGGCTAGGCCCATCGCGCCGTCCATGCCTGGCTTCAACAGCAACATCTCCCCCATGGCCGTTAGCATACAGCCACAAGTACGGCCTCATGCCCCACCTCCCATACTTACCATTACCTTATATCCACACAAGACTAACACTTGCCCCTTCCTCTCCTCCAGGCAGTCCTCTCTATCCTCGACCACGCCACCCGCAGCGACGACACCTCCGACACAACCGACCCCTCCGCCCCCAAGCCCCGCGTCATCGGCGCCCTGATCGGCGTACGCAGCGAAGATGGCACCGAGGTCGAGGTGCGCAACTCGTTCGCCATCCCCCACGTCGAGAACGAGGACCAAGTCGAGGTCGACGTCGAGTACCAGCGCACCATGCTGGCCCTCTCGCTCAAAGCCTCGCCCCGCGAGACCCTGCTCGGCTGGTACGCCACCTCGCTCGAGCTCAACAGCTTCAGCGCCCTGATCCAGAACTTCTTCGCGAGCCCCGAGACCGGCACCTTCCCCCACCCGGCCGTGCACCTGACCATCAGCACCGAGGCCGGCAAGGACATCGAGACCAAGACATACATCTCCGCTCCCGCCGCCGTCAACCCAGAGCGCGCCGCGGAGAGCTGCCTGTTCATCGAGGTCCCGCACAAGCTGACCCAGGGCGAGGCCGAGCGCGCCGCCCTCGAGGCCATCGCGGCGGCCGCCAACAACGAGGGCCGCGTGGCGCCGCTCGTGCCCGACATTGAGGGCCTCGCCACCGCGCTGCACCACACCGAGGACCTGCTGGAGCGCAGCAGCGGGTACGTGGGCGAGATCCTGGACGAGGAGCGCGACCCCAACCAGGCGCTGGGCCAGTACCTGATGAACAACCTGTCGCTGGCGCCCAAGGTCGACGCGGCCGCCATCGAGCACGACTTCAACAACCACGTGCAGGACGTGCTCATGGTCAGCTACCTCGCCAACACGGTCAAGACGCAGATCGACCTCGCGCAGCGGCTCGCCACGTCGCAGCTGGCCGGCATCCACAAGGAGGGCGCGCCAGCCGTCGACCAGGAGGGCGGCGGCAAGGAAGGCGGGCGCGGCGAGCGTGGTGAGCGCGGTGGCAGGGGTGGACGGGGTGGACGTGGCCGTGGTGGCGGCCGGGGTGGCAACAACCAGAATCGCGAGCCTAGGGAGCCCAGAGAGCCCCGCGAGAACGGCGAGTGAACGCGCGGTTAGGGAAAGCGAGTATTGACGGGAACGATCATCGATGTTGTTGGGTAGAGGCCATCAGCACCACGCACTGCGGCGGCGACTCGTTCGTGTGCGGGATTCGTACGTGCGGGAGGCGGACGGGGGATGTGATATGTCTACTACTACTGCCATGATGCTGCTGTTGCTGCTTTTCGGATACAGGGAAAGGCAGCAAAATCGCTGCCTCGGAAGGAAAAGCGATGGCTCGAGAGGCGTTTATGGAAAAAATAGAGTCGACGGCCGCGGAAAATCTAATTCTATTGGCACTTCCAAAGTGGCTTTCAGGAAGGGTGTTTTCAGAGACCTAGGCATGAGCTTGGTAGGATCTTGTAACCATAAAATGAAAGTCCGCAACGGAATCTTTAGTCATACGGTGTCTGTTGCAGTTTCATTTTTGAGCAACCGTCTGTGCTCACCATTGAGACTGCCACGGTTTGTTAATCAAGAACGCCTATATTACACAGGGACATTCGTAGTTATGCTATCATATAGCAGACACTTCTGGACAGCTTACATGCCCTTGGCAAATCGTGCTGAAGAGAAGGAAGCGTGCCCTAGCCCATGGTCATTTCCTAGAACTGGAAGACTCAACTCCAAGGTTCATCTGCCATCCTTTCTCTTACAGTAAATACGATTTCTACTTAAACTCGTGATATATTATGGTGAGTAGGATCGTGGAATGGCTTGCCACTTTCCAGAAGTCAACGTCCGCCCTCCTTACAAGCCGTCACTTACTCCTGCAACGTTGTGTTCCCTGTATTAGTGGGCTGAAAGCTGGTCATGGCATGACAGTCACACATTGTGGAATGTTCGTATTATTAATGATCTAATGTAGTCATCACTCTTCCTCTAGCAAAGTGCAAATGGATCCCCACTTCCCTTTGGAAAGCGCCATGCCCTGATACCCTATCGCTGAACGCTAGCCTCAAGGTAGATGCATGCTGCAGAGACCGTGCCGTCTGTGAAAGTCCCCCAAACGCCTCAATGCTTCCTATTGTGTCCTTGCGCCCTTTTGTCATGATCATTTGGTCACCTGCCCCGCCGAAAGAAAACAGGAAAGAAAGAAACCGCCTCCAGATATGCGCACGCACGCTACTAGGTGGTGGGTTTCTGCGGCAGATTTGCAGGGTTGCCATACGTTGGCAGGTGGTTGAACGTTTGCCCATGGTTCATGGACGACGGCCCTTGAGGCATGGAGGGCTTGTTGGACATGTGTGGTGGTCCTTGCGCCGGAGGGTGAGGAGGCAGTTGGTGAGGCACATGGCCGTGCTGCATGGGAGCCGGGTGATGATAGGGGGGTAGAGAGTGGTGGGAGGTGTTGGAACCTTGTCTCATCATGTTGTATCCACCATTGCCATATGATGGCTGGCCCATAGATGGACCCATAGGAGGCCCGGCCTGGTACCCAGAGTAGTTCATGTGCTGCTGTGAAAGCTGCGGACTTCCCTGCTGAGGAGGCATGTAGTTGCTGTAGGGTCCAGAAGCTGGTGGCATGGGTGGCATACCACTGCCTGGCACAAAGACCTGTGTCTTTGGATTGAAGGCATGCCGATTGAAGCTGCCAGGGATTGGGTGCTGGCTCTTCGGGTCGTGGGGATTAGCATTGACAGGAAGTGTGCCAAACGCATAAGGAATACCATTTTGTGACACCGGAGTGGCACGAGCTTGGTACGGGCTCTGGTTGAAAGCCGGAGCTGGTGGTGGCTGCTGCGGTTGCGACCAGCCATGCGGCTGCTGAGGTGAGCCCTGCATAGGGGCACCATATGGTACAGGAGCCATTGTGGTCATTGGAGGCTGGTACCGCGGTTGACCAGGTGGCTGAGAGTACTATAAAACATTAGTAAACTTCCACACAAACACAACGTCATTTTATCGTTTCTCTTACGTTTGGCATGTTGTTATACTGCTGAGCATAACCACCATTGGGACCCATTGGAGGGTATGCCTGGTTTGGCGCACCATAAACAGGCTGCACTGGACCTGGATACTGTTGCTGGGGAACTTGAGCACTGTACTGAGCGTTTGTCGAGACATACTGCGGCTGGACCCAGGTTGGCTGGTGGTGAGCTCCGTAAACAGGTGCGTAGGCGACGTAGTTGGCCCGGGTTTCAAAGGTATCCGAATCACGCCTCCTTCTGATGAACTTCTTGCCGCCCCCATTCTTGTCTCGAAGGGATACAGAGCTTGCACGGGACATAGCAGTTCCATCTTCATTGTCTGTGTGGGGTCAGCTTTGTGCAAGAAGGGATAAAACACAGGCATCCATACCAGGCGTGGAGACTTCAGTAGAGGCAGTTCCAAAGATACGCTCTCGAGCCTTGTTATAGGCTTCTTCCCTCTCCTCTCTCGACATTCTAACGCAAGACACATTAGTTTGATGTGTTGGGTTCAAGAAGTTCATGTCAATTACTTACTTGGCGTTCGGTTTCTCCTTGTCACTGCCCACCTCAGATGTTGGCTTGGAAACTCCAGCACTTCCAGGGCCAAAGTCACTGTCACCGCGCCTCATGATCTTCTTGGGTACGAAGGCTGGTGGGGGTGTGCTGGAAGTAGAGGCAATCTGTGGGATACTCGCCAGTGAAGGCGGCACACGACAGAATGGGGTCCGGAAGATGCGAACAGAACCAGCTCCAGCCTCAAATTCATGTGTCATGTGGTAGTAGTCCGCCAGCTTGTGTGTCAACATCCTGCAAAAGGAGTTGGAAGGTGGCAGATCCATGAAAGGCTCCCTGTGAGAGGAGTTAGCGAACAAGAAGAACTGGACAAGATCTGGATATACCAGACTTACTTTGAATCTTGCACAAACTCAATCACCATCTCCTCAAGCTTTAATAGGAAAAGCCGATCCTTTTGGGAATTCATAGCTTCCAGCAATTTCTCGTCTGGGTTCTGTCCATACAAGCCATTGGGTGTAGATGTTGTGCCCACCAGCGCAATCTTTGCATCAGTGACAGGCACCTGCTCGGAAGAAGCGCTCTGTGGTGTGCTTGTGCCCGGGTTCCCGCTCTCGGCAATAACGAGTCTGTGAGGGACACTTCTCGGGGGCATATCACTCGGCTGGGTACGTTGGAAACGGACAGCAACCTCGGAGCCCATCCGGGAGCCTGCAATGAGCGAGCCCCGGACTGAAAACGCATCGTCATCCTCCGCAGCGGCTTGGACACTCGCGCTGTCATCAGGGCGAAGTGACTCCTTCTCGTCCAGGGCATTGAAAGTAGTGCCTGATGTAATGCTTTTGCCGTCGAGACTGGGTGGCTTGGTGCCCAGCTCAGAACTGGAGTCGCCCTTCTGTGAGGCATCATCCGAGGGCGTCTGAACCTTGGACGATGGGCCTGTAGACAGGGAGTTGGTACCGTTCACGTTCAGGCTCGGAAGTTCGTGTCCGATTTTCAGCTTCTGCAGTTCACTGACAAGCTGGGTCTCTCCTGGCGGATTGGAATCGGTCGTCGATGAGGCCGTAGCTGTTTTGTACGTTCCGTTGGAGCCCTGTGAGTGCTCAGTGGTGGCTTTGGCAAGAGTGTCTCGGGACTTCGTATTTTCAGGAGTGGTGGCCACAACCTGCTTAATATATTAGCTAGGATTCTGAGAACATTGCGACAGTATTAATTTGTGGACATACCTTTGCGAAAGAAAGTTTGTTGGATTCCGCCATGGCGGTATGCACGCTCGTCATATTTGCGACTGTGTAAATCAACGGATTGCTTTCGCAACAGTGTGTAGTATGGCAGGTTTTGGTAGAAGAAAGCTCGTCTTCGGCTCGATAGTTCAATGACGACCAAGAAGAGAAAGTGGATAAGAGACAGGCGCAGAGTCTAAGGCGCACAGCAGATCGAATCGGTCCCGGGCGAAAAGAAGGTGCTGCTGCTCATTGTCAAGATGCTAGACACGTGTGGAGAACTGCTTCTGCGGGAAGCCTTTTGTTGCGGGTGCCGTCGAGATGTTAAATGGACCTCAAGCCGGTACGGGGTCTACTCGAGGAGGAAGCGGAGGGGGTCGTTGTAGGCGGTTGTCAAGGTATGGGCGGATGGAAGGAGGTCGGTCGGCCAGGGCTCGCGTTCTTTCCGCTGCGAGGACGTCTTCGTTATTGCAGTCCAACCGCAAGCCACAGGCGCTGTCAAGGCGGCAGCGAAGGGAGAATCGAGGGTGGTCGGGGGCCGGACGATGAGGCTGTGGTCGGACTTTCACGATCGAGAGTAGAAGTGGAGATGCGATAGGGTACCGCGGCGAATGTTGAATTTGAGCAGTTCGGCCGCACCGAAGCGCACGGTAAGGTACGGTGGGGATGGGGTGCTCTTGTTTGGAGGAGCACAGGGTCCGAAGAGAGTTTCGCTCAACGGTGCCGAAGGAAAATAAAAGCGGGTGCCACTGGGCTGACGTCGCCGGGAGCGTGTCCCGGTCCCGAGTTGTATGAAAGGGCTGTCTCTGGTGATCGTAGGTATCGTCAAAGTGAACCGGCCATAAAGTCTAGGAGAAAAGACAAGGTTTCCCTATCGATGCGACGCGATCTGAGAGGCGTCGTGGCCGCGATAGAAAGAAGGGGCGCGGTGCGGTGTGGTCCCTTTCCGTGGGAAGGGGTTGGGCGAGCTGAAGTCCTGATCGGGGTTGTGCGGATACAATTGACGAACAAGATTCTGACGCTGGCGATCAACCGCACAGCCTCGATGCCTCAGGGACCAAACGCAAAAATCGAGGAAGGCGGGGGCGGAAAAGGAGGAGGGAAAAGACCGTAGTGACGAAATAAACGCCGAGCTGACGCAGACTGTCGCTGCAAATGCAAAGACGGGGTGAAATGGGATGGAAAGTGAGGCTGTTGGAATACTACAGCAGCCCTTTGGAGGAGAGTCTTTCCAACTTGCAAGGTTCCAAGCCAAGGTTGCCAGTGACATTGACCCAACCAGTAGCACTAGGTAATTAGCAGTTGGCTTCCAAGGTTACCACTGCAGGCGCTAAAGCCGCCAGCTCTTGCCTGCCGCCACGTGACAGTTCTGCCGCTGCCAATTCATCCTTGTCACTGTCTAAGACCCCTGAAGCTGGAGGAGTTCCAACACTTGATGTGGTCAATTGTTTGCACCAGACTGTTACTAGAGGTCGATGGTGAACACCCAATTCTTGCCCAGCAACAACAAATCAACCCATACTCTCAGACACCCAAAACACAGTGGCTGAGTCTGATACCCTACAAGCAAACATCGCCCCTGCGGTATTGCCATCAGCCTCATTTTCTGATTACTTATCCGACCCACCATCACAATCCATCTGTCACATCACAGCACATCACAATGCACGCCTTCAATAGAGGCAGAGCTGGGCCCAGGCAGTCAACACCTGCCAATGTCCAATGTCAGAAGTGCCTAAAAAGGGGTCACTACTCATACGAATGCAAGGCCGCCCCCCAGGAGAGACCCTACAAGGCACGGCCCTCTCGGACTCAGCAGCTGCTCAACCCAAAGCTCGCCCCCAAGCTGACCAACCATGCCCTGGACGACCCATCTACACGGAAGTAAGGCTACCATATCTCATTTAAGCTCTCTACAGGATCTTGATGCTGACTTACGTACAGGAAAGGTGTAGCTGATGAGGAATTGGCCAAGAAGGAGGCTGAGAGGGCTCGCAAGCGAGAGCTGGACAACGACGACGATGACCATGATTTCCGGGAGCCTGATCGAAAGCGCCAACGATCCGCATCCGTGGCCTCGGTCTCAACCATCTCCACTCGATCCTCGCGCTCGCCACCCCCTCGCAGACGCGCTTCGCCGTCTCCCCGTCGCATCCGAGATGTGTCACCCCCGCCGCAGCGATCAGGTCGGTCGAGGAGCCGGTCTTTCGACTCTGCAAGCGACCGCAGTCGGAGACGTTCTCTGACTCCCGAGGCGAGCCATCGTGGCGCTGGAAGGCGGCAGACGGTCTCACGATCACCCTCTCCAACTCCGAGGGCTGGACGGGACGTTTCTTCAGAGCGCGAGCTATCGCCGCCGCGACACCGTGGCTCTAGAGACGGTCCACGGTCCAACAGGCCTCAACCACGATACGACTCTAGGTCCCCTCGTCCCGATATGCGCGCTCGAGGAGAGGAGGGGGAGAGAAGTTATTGGCGATCCAGAGATCGGCCTCGCAGCACTGATCGGGGTGGCGCCACTAGAGGCGGAGATCGTCCGAGAGCACCTCCACCGCGCCAACCTTCTCCACCACGGGAGCGCAGTTTGAGTCCTTTCAGCAAGCGATTAGCATTGACGCAGGCCATGAACATGGGTAGATAGATTTGGGTATCATATTTGCGTGCTCTGATACAAGACGCCTTTGTCCTGCCCTTCAACAATCTCAGCATTGGTTTTGAACGCCCCCTTCCGTGCATGCAATGCGGTGATGACCTGGACTCGCCGTGCCGTTTCGTTTCCAAATACGCTTTGGTATCCAACCTCAACTGAGCTGCCAATATTTGAGAGTAGTGGCAGTCACTCAGCCTCGACGGCGCCGATATCATCAATAGCCTCCTGGTCCCTCCGCTCATCCTCCTTTTCCTCCCGTTCCCTCAATCTCACGATCTCCTCCAACTCGCCCCCATCTATGCCCGCCCCAGTAGCCTCGCCATCACCACCTCCATCCCCTGCTTTCAGCGCCTCGACCTTCTTTGCCTGCAGCCTCTCTCTCACCAGCCGCGCAATCGCATTATCCGTCCTCACGTTCAGCACCTCCAGTTTCTTGTTCAACTCCCGCTTCAGGTCCCAATTCGGCTTCTTGGGCTGCAGTTTGAACAGGTCAATGCCCTTGTCCTCCGCTGCTTCCTGCGCCGCCTTCTTCTTGATCTCTGCCTCCAGCTCCGCAGCCTGCTCCTCGAGTGTCTTCTCGTCTGGACCGAGGGTTGGTGGGGCTTCGAAGCCTAGCTTGGGAAGCTTGGTTTCCGGGTCGTAGTTGCGCCCCGAGAGATAGATTCGCGAGACATCTTTTTCGATCTGCTCTTGCTGTTCTTCTTGCTGTTGTACTTCGCGTTTTGACTCGGCTGATTTGCCATCTGGTTCTGCTTCTGTTTCTGTTGCTGATGGTAGCGTGGGCGATTTCTGGCGGTCCGACTCTGGAGCCACGATCTCGTCCTCGGGCTGTTTGCGCTTCAACGACTTGAGCTTTGCCAGACGAGATTTGCGGTCATCGGCTACGGCGCTAAGGGATGTGTGTGATGCTGACATCGGGGGCGAGTGATGTGTGTCGTCTAAGAGTATTCAGAGGACTGTGAATTGTGGGATCGCGTGGTGGTTGTTGGAAGGGCTGGTCGTGCGGACGAGGAAGATGTTGACGAAGAGGTTCTAAAGTGACTTGAAGTTAACAGGGAAAGATGTTTGCCAGGGTAGACCCTGCTAAGGGCCCGGCCTTCAGCGCGAGCATCCCTGTAACCTCGAAAAGTTCTGGGTCACTCTCAACGTCAATTCCGACTTGGCCAACATCAAATACAAAGCCAGCGCTCACTCTACCCACATTACCGCCATGTTATGAGTCTCGCTATGACTCCATCAGTCTCGCTGACCCGACGGTACCATTCCAAGTCTCAGAGAGGCTGAAAAGCATGCAGCTCGTCTGCCTCCTGCGTCTTGGGCACTCACTTCGCCGACCACCAACGAGGTACAGTATTCGAAGCCAGCTGCTTGTGCCACAAATTACTTGCCGAGCAATTCATGCTGCTGCGTCAAATGCGGGAGACATCATACATGAGCTACAAAGGACAGAGCACTCAGACAGAGAGACCTCCACACCCTCGACAAGACAAGAGAGATCCGGACAAACCAATCGCAAGCCTGATCAGCGCAATGGCCTGCGCCGGCGCGAATCTTTTGGCCAGGTCAAGGCTTTACGGAAATTGACTGAAGAAACGCCCACAACACCACTTGGCCATGGCTTGTCCAAAGCGCACATCAACAATGCACCGTTCAGAGGTCTGGGACCCTTCAAGCCTAGACCGCGACATGACGAGCGAATTGAGTTCGTCAAGACCTATGATAACCTCGAAGCCGACTCGGGGAAGCTGCGCTCCGTCTTGCGCGGCTTTGCGAGTACGGAAAGAAACCAGCGCCGTCGTCTAGCAGACGAAGCACACACACAGGCAGATCTCGCCAGGTTTGATGAATGGAAGCGCACCGTGAAGGAGTATCGCCCGGAGTCTACGGACAGCAAGCCTATGTCAATAGTGGAGGCGAGGCAGGTCCGCTACCTTCAACAGTGTACGACTGTCGAGGAAATGAGGGCTATTTATCCCCACGTGCCGGAGCGCATGAAGGCTACGCAGAAAGAGCACAGCAGACTGCTTCTGATCACAGCGATGCGGCACGTACCCGACAAACTTCATCTGATGTTTGAAGCCGCGCTCATGTCGCGGCATTCTACGCCGCTGTGGTATGTCGTCGAGGATATCGTCGAGGTTCTCGCGCTGCGACTTCGCACGATTGGCTTGGACCAAGTCAGAGCTGATGCAGCGCATGCCCTAGCCGACCGGGTCGTCCAAACCTTGATCCACGAAGAGGAACAAGACCGCATCCTGTTCAGTCAGAGTGGTGTCCAGAGCAGTCGTAACCGTGTCCAGTTCAGTCAGCTTACCATCTATAAGATTCTTGCTGAGCTGCCGGAGGCTGATGTCGAGCCCTGGTACAAGGAGCTCTGTAATCGCGGATGTGCATTACACCCTTTCACTGAGATCAAGTTCGCCATCCGACTGGCCAAGTCAATGTCGACCAGGGGCCTCAGCGCCCATGTCCTGCAACGCCTGCAAGCAATAGGTGTTCTGGATATCAACAGCCCGCTGGCATCCAGCGTAGTCACCACGATGCTATCGTTCAGCAAAAAGGAGCTGTCAGAGCTGGATGAGAACTCCATTACGCCCGCCGACTTGTTCGGCCATGTCCACGAACTCGGTCTTGTCCCTAATGTCATCACATACACCACGATCATTCGTGGCCTGTGCCTGAGGGGAGATCTGAAAACAGCTTTGGACGTTTTCGACGTCATGAATCAACACGGCGTCCAACCGAACGACTGGACATATTCGACCCTGCTCCATGGCTGCAGATTACAGTCTGACTGGACGGCCTTCACCGAAATCGCCCTCAGGGCAAGCAGGGAACAGATCCAAGATCCAGTTGTCTGGAACGAAGTTCTCTACGCCATCTACATCTGCGTACTACAAACACCAAAATCGCGCGCTGGACCGGTCCGCGATGCACTCTACGCGACGACCAAGTTCTACTCACGGATATTCGACGCACAGTCCATTCGGCCTTTCATCACCGGGCGCTTGACAGAGATGGGTGAACATGCTGGCAGCCAACAATGGTTTCCAGAGCAGCTTCGCCCTGTCTTGACAGCGCCTCCTCTGCTTCCCAAAGAGCTTCTGCAGCCGAGCTCAGACACCATCAGCATCATGCTCCTCGGACTAATTCGAGCGCTACCCATGCCCTACGATGTTGTCGTCTTCTACTCGCAGTACCGACACATGCTCAAGACGGGACATCCGATCGCACGACTTATGGTGGAGGGGCAGGGCAGCTTGGTGCATGATGTTGTTCTCCGGAATCTGATCAAGTGGCCCAATACGTTGCGTGTTGCGCTGGATATCATCAGGGATATGATGAACGATAACAAGATTCACGCGGATGCGGATAAGCAAGCAGCGCCACCGTCGTCGGTAGAGGACATGGTTGGGTCTTCGGAGCAACCTGTGGAGGAGACGCAATTTGCTCCAGATCAGCTGTCTCTTCGAGAAGAACAATCTGGGGCAGAAGAACAAATCGTGGAAGAAGAGCGCCCTGCTGCAGCTGAACAACCTGCAGCAGACAACCACCCCCTGGCAGAAGAGCAAACCGCGGTAGAAGACCAACTATGGGCAGAGAACCAACCACTGACAGGAGAGCACCAGACAGGAGAGGATACCTTGGCGGAAAAGCAAGCCGCTGTAGAGGACCAAGCACTGGCAGAAGATCAATCAATGTCAGAAGAGCACCAGGCAGAAAAAGAAGAGTTGGCGGAAAACCAATATGCGATAGAAGAGCACCGCACGGCCCCGGAGCTACATGCGGCAGACCAACAGATGGCCCCAGAAGAGCAATCACAGCTCGACCAACAGCCAGAGCCACAGGCAAAGCCCCACCCCAAGCCACAGTCCGGGCCAACACCAGAACGCATTCGTCATCCCCCGCCGAGTGTGCACACCTGGAGTATCCTCATCCACGGCTTCATGAGAGCCAGGCAGCCGGAGGACGCCGAATACCTCATCAAAGTGATGCAAGCCAACGGCGTGGAACCCAATATCGTAACTTGGAACACGCTCGCCGCGGGTTACGCCAGAATGCAGATGATCCCGCAGGCCGTGAAAGCCATGCGCCGTCTCGAGGCCGCCGGCTATACTGCAGATGACTGGACCATGGTAGCCTTCCAAGCCATTGGCAACAAGGCAAAGGCGGTGCAGCTGATGGAGGCTACGGTGGAGGCAAACAAAGCCCGCATAGCTGCGGAGCAGCATCAGCAGCAAGAGGACGCGGATCTAGAGAAACAATTGGATGCGGAGGCGCCGGAGCAAGTCGGCATGGAAATGGAAGCAGCAGAAGAGCATGCGCCCTCTGTAGAGGACGCAACCGTAAGCCCAACCGCACAGATCGAAAAGCTCCTCGAAAAGTGGCCACACCTCGACGACAACAGCGGCATATACAGCAGCGAGGAAGAAGCCTACCTCGACAGCCTCATCCAGACGTTCATCGACAGACCCGACATGCAGCTCCAACAGCTCCGGCCCAAGATCACATCCAAAAAGCTCTCACGAGCCATGTACCGCAAGGTCGTCAATACACTGCAATCAACCGGCGGCACGCCCGTCGACGAGCCGCTCCGCCTCGACCTCGACGGCTGGGGCGATGTCCGCACGCGTGGGCTACAGGGCGTGCCAAAGACGCCGCCGCTCCGCGCCGATAAAACGAACCTGGCTCGTGTGCCGCAGGCGCATCTGCGCAAGTCGCTGGATGAGCTGGCACCGTGGATGATGGTGTCGGATAAGCAGTTGGATATGCTGGGAATGCGCGTGAAGCCCAGGCCTACGCCGCGGCCGCGGCCGGAGGATGATCGGCCGGATTATGTGGCGAAGCCGGTGCGGGCTGGACGCTTTGGGTCGATCAAGAAATAGGCTTTAGCTGGGGAGAGGAGAGTGGGGAGACGTACTACAGTGGTGTTTAGTACGACATAGTTAGCTAATGGGCGTATGCTTTTGGAGATATCACGCATACAGAGCACGAACAAGGAAACGTTTCATGTATCTTGAGGTGCTTCTCGTATCTGCGTGGCCTCACATGTGAACCGGTCGACGAATATACACCGACTCGACTTAAGCAGCTACATCCAGCTCCACATGGACCATCCTGTTCCCAAGCGACTTCGCGCGCAGTCGTCAAAGCGCATAAGTAGCCACGCACAACGCTGCAGTATTTTCGTCCACCACACCCCTTACATACCAGAAGCCACCTACGAACCACTGTCTGCCATCAGTCCACCGCGACCTGCAAAGCACGCACACGCACAGACATCCAGCCAGCCACACCGGCTTATTCCACATGGCGCCACCCAGCCCAGTCTTAGTCTTTGATATTACTGCCGCCGCTGCTACTTGTTGACAACAGGTCGGGGCGCTCGTGGCACCGAACAACGCCGACAGCGACGCCATGGCGGGCTCTTCTTCGCCGCCGGGAGTTTGTATGGTATCTGGGGAGCAGCTCGATTCTCGGAACTGCAGACTTCTAATTGTGATCATGGATAAGCTGTCTTGCGCCGCCTCCAAATGATGTCCTCCATTGCGTAGCGGGAGGCACATCGGGGGGGGGGGGGCAGGACGGGCAGAGATAGCTGGCCCGGGATTCTAGATCGGGGCGAGTGAAAATCTGTCACTGCTGAGTGCCTCAATGGGAAATGGCACACGTTCGATCATGGCCACTGCTCATGACGGTCGTTAGGGGGTCGGGGGCCTCGAATTCGAAGCTGCAAGGCATTGTGCACGAATAAAACAGGAAAATCTCTCTGCCGCGTTCCAGCTAGATTACCAGAAAGTTTCCTACTGCCGACATCCGCAGATAATATCAGTGCGAATAAGAGAATGTGCGGTTTCATCTATCAGAGGCCCGATGGTTCTGTGCGAGGGAAGTTGGGCTCACGGGGGATTGGATGTATGGCAAGGCCGCCTAAGCGGCCGCAAACTGAGTGGATGGTCATAGCCAGGACGTCTACTTGACTTTCTTCTGGACTGAGGGCTCATTTCGTGTATCTACGCGACCATCAGAATCGGGAGTAAAGCAGTCCATGATATGGCCTCTGTTGGCCTCTGGTATACCTATCTGCTCGCAATAGACGGCGAGTGCAAGACAAGGCCCAGATGGCGAAGCCTTTCCCGTTCCTCCGCGTGGAGATTATGCCTGAACAAGACCATGCCCGGCGGGCCTCTTCATCATCAGCTTGGCAACAAGGCCCTGGCTCGTCAGCATCCAACCACGCAAGCAGGCCAGCCCACAGCACACTCAGTCGGGCTGACAACAGCTTGTTGACGCCCCTTCCTCTGACATGCTCCCACTATGACATCTTCAGCCCGAAAGAAGCAATGTGATGACTTTAGCATTCTTCGGGAGCCTGATAATCCAGTGTCCAAAAAAAAAAAAAAAAAAAAAAAAAAAAAAAAAAAAAAAAAAAAGGAAAAAGAGGAAGAAAAAAAAAAACAAAAAAACCACCACCCCACCCCCCCACC